>CATIWR010022280.1:0-34184 GCA_949677035.1 Omphalea diandra | reverse complement strand
AAATGAAACATGATTTATAGTGGTTCGGGTATAATCAACCTTACGTCCACTTCCCAATTCTCTGCAATTAGGTGTTCCACTAACTCAGAATGGTGTTTCCAAGCTCACACCTAACTTTTGCACTTTGTGTTTTCAAGGCTCGCACAATAACCTTTACACTATGTGTTTTCAAGGCTCACACAATAACCTCTCTTATAAGTGTTTTCTAAGGATCACACTAAAATCTCTCTTAAGTATTTTTGCAGGCTCACACTATAACCTTTTTTATAATTAATATTTAATGCTGACACCCAACACTTACAATCTCATAAAGAATAAAAGAAATTGAGTGGCAAAAGATTAAGAGCTTTAACACAAATAATGAATTTACTATCTATCTAATTTATCACTGTTTGGTGGAGTTTTTATACCCCATACCCACCAAAGAGATGTTAGACTTTAAAGCTCAACAAATCTCTAAGACATGCTAGGTAGATTCTGCATTAATTGTATGTCAGGTGGGAGTCGCGATAGCTACTGGCCAATAGCAAATGTGAAATCTAAATCCCATACAGGAGCCAAAAATTGAGGCAAAAAAACCCATTTGTGTCTAACGGCTAGTCCATGTGGCAGCTCCTTATAGTCGTTGCATTCTAACTGCCCACAAAAGTCATTGTCGCAATTCTTCTTTGTATAGGGCGTGACTTAGGACGCAAATTTTTCTATTTAAAAGACAATCTTCTTCTTCTTGAATCATGGTCGCTACCCAAAATGTCACCCTCGCGAAATTTTGATCTCCAATGGATACCTGTGACACTTGGTATGCTATGATTGTGGACTTGCTTCCCTCTTTAATCACTTTGAAAGTCGCAGTCGCGACTGAGGAGTGACACAGACCGCGAATTCATTTATGACTTTGACAGTTCCATCTTTGGATGAGTTGTGGTAGCGAAGATGCCCACGAATCCGTCTGGCCAAGTTTCACCCTGTCATTGAACTAAGTCGCGATCGCGAATTACAGACCACTGACCGCAAATTTGGATGAACTTTGCCTTTTTGAAGACTATGGAATCCTTAAATCTAACTTAATTCTACAAAATAACACTCAATTGAAAATATTAAATAGGATCAATCTCCTTTTTCAAGATCAAAAGAGGTCTAAGACTTAAGGTTAACCACTCTAGTCCAACAGGTTTCCTCTTAGTTAGCTCATTCTTCTCCTTCTTCTTCTTCTTCTTCTTCTTCTTCCTCCTTTCTTCCCTTTTCTTTTTTGCACTCCCTCACATTTTTCCTCTCAAATCTAATCCTAAATGATGAAAATTTAATTTGTATACCCACCCTAATAAGACAAAATAATGGTGTCTTACTACCATTGGTTTGAAATTTAATATTCTTCTTTTAGTCCCTCTTCTTCCTCTTTCATCACCTTCATCCATCTCCTAATACCCATATGCTCCTTATACTTTTAAATAAGCTCTAAAACACCATTGTTTATGATGTTATCTCATGCACACAACATAAGATAATTTGCCATGCAATTATATAAACATTACATATATGTTCAAGTGTCCAAATGCAATGGTACAAGTATCATTCCCATGCTTATCCAATTCATATATCTAAATGACCATTTATCCAATGCATATATTCATATGGGATTGCAATTCATTTATGCAATGAATATTTTCATGTAAGAATGCAATTGAATGTGGATACAAATGTTAATTTCTTCCCCTCTTATAAAGAATTTCGTCCTCAAAATTCATTACCTATAAACAAATATGGATATTATCGTTTAATGTTATTTTTTATTTTCCATGTAGCCTCTTCTTGTGAGTGGTTTCTCCATAACACCTTATCCAAATGGATTTCTTCATTTCACAATTGTTTTGTCTTATAACTAATAATTTTCATTGGTTCTTCAATGTAACTTACATTATCTATAATTTGTTATTATTGGATCCCTAAGTATATGTGTAGGATTAGACTAATACTTTCTAAGTATACTCACATCGAATACATCATGAATTTGAGCCATCTTTAGTGGTAGTGCTAGCTTGTAAGCCAATGGACCTATTCTTTCTAAGATCTCATATGGTCCTATATATCGAGGACTCAGTTTCCCGTTCTTATAAAATCAAATTATTCCTTTCCATGTTGAAACTCGAAGGAACACTTTATTTCCTAACTCATATTCCATTTCTTTTTTGTGTTGGTCTATACAACTCTTTTGCCTGTCTTGTGTTGCTATAAGTTTGCTCTTGATTACCTTCACCTTGTTCACAGTGTCTTGCACTAGTTTTGGTCCTTCTAAAACATGCGTCCCTTCATCATCCCAATAGATAGGACTTCAACATTGTCTTTTATATATTGTTTCATATGGTGCCATTTGTATGCTGCTATGATAATAATTATTATAAGCAAATTCAATCAAGGCAATATATTCATTCCATGCACCTTTGTACTCTATCACACAAGCTCGAAACATATCTTCAAGTGTCTGAATTGTCCTTTTTGATTGTCCATCTATCTAAGGATGAAAAATAGTACTGAAACTTAACTTGGTACCCAAAGCCTATTGCAAACTGACCCAAAATCGAGATGTAAATCGTGGATCACTATCTGATACAATAGGCATTGGAACGCCATGTAATCTGACAATTTCATCCACATATTTCTTGGCTAAATGCTTAAGTGAACTACCTTCATCAAATAGACAAAAAGTGAGCTGACTTAGTTAGTCTATCAATGATCACCCATATAGCATCATTCATTTTCAAATTTTTTGGTAACCCATATACAAAGTCCATGGTTATTCTTTCCCATTTCCATATAGGAATTGTCAATGTTTTCAATTTTCTAGTTGGTGCTTGATGTTTTGTTTTGATCTATTGACAAGTTAAACAAGTTGAAACATAAGCTGCTATATATTTCTTCATTTTAGGCCACCAAAAATGAGATCGCAGGGTATTATACATTTTCATCATTCCTAGATGCGTGGCATATGGAGCATTACGTGCTTCTTCTAGAATTTCTCTTTGCAAGTTATCAACATTTGGCATACAAATATGAGAACCCAACATTAAGGCATCATTTCGAATATTAAAACCATCATTTCTTTCCTGTTTTACCATTTTAATCATTCTATGTAACTTTGGATCTTTGCCTTGGGCTTCTTTAATTCAACCATGTAACATTGGTCTCACTTGAAAGTAGCAATCAATACCCCATTTTTTTTATGTTTAGTTCCATATTCATAGCTTGTAATTGAACTAAAAAAGACAATGGAAATACCTGTAAATGAGCTATATCGCTTCTTGATTTCCTACTCAAAGCATTAGCAATGCCTTCCCTGAGTGATACTCAATGGTGCAATCATAATCTTTTAACAGTTTTAACCACCGTCTCTATCTCATGTTTAATTCTTTTTGGCTCATCAAATACTTTAAGCTCTTGTGATCTGTAAATATCTAAAAATTTTCTTCATACAAGCAATGTCTCCATATTTTCAAAGTAAACACAATGACAACAAGTTCTTGGTCATGTACTAGGTAAGATAATTCATAAGACTTCAGTTGTCTAGATGCATATTGATCTGGTCTAAGGCCAACACTTATAGATCGAGTAGGCAAATGCACCTATCGAATATAGTATAACATAGGAGTATTGAGTGTCGATCCCTCAAGGACTGAAAGTACTAGTATTAGCTTTTTCTCTATTATTTAAATACAAATTTAAGTGAATTAATTAACTAATTAAAAACTAAAATAAAATAATTCAACAAACTATAATAATGAAAATATGAACTAGAGAGTAGGGAAAAGGTAACCAGTATGATAAATGACACTCAAGTATTGATCCCTTAAGACTAATTAAGAAATTAATTTTCCAACAATACAATCTAATTCAATATTTATGAAATCGTAGAAATCTCTTTATTATGTTAAAATCCTTCTCAAGATAATTAATATTTGATTCTAGATTGATTAATTGGAATCTCTTCCTAATTAAAATCTCAAAAATTGAATTATAATTCCTTAAATTTCACTATTAGGTTTGACCCTAATTCAGAGGATTTATGTTATCCTATCTCTAGGGATACATGCAACTCCTTTTAATTGTGCGAAATCTATTCAATAACTTGATTTCTCAATCTAAGTTTAAAGAATTATAAAACAAGAATCAATATTTCAGACATATCAATTTAACGAGATAAAAAACAAACACAATTGAATTCTATAAAATAATGAAAAGATCGTATTATCTAAAGAAAATCACAATTCAAAACTTATCATATGGTTCATCATACCCAAGTGCCTAACTAATTTAGTTCATGATGGAATTACTAGCCAACATCAAAATAAAAAGAAAATAAAATAGAAAAGTTTTTATGATAAAACCCTTATATTCTCCAATTCTTTTCAAACTTGATGAATGACCAATAATTCTCTTTTTGTGAACAACTTCTTCTCCAAAAAAAAAATAAACAAAAACTTCTCTCTGAAAAAATAAAATAAACAAAAGACTTCTTTTTTTTTTTTTAAGACTTCTTCTCCTCCTATTTATACTCCCCTTACTCTCCATTTTAATAGGAAAAATCTCATCCTCCACCATTTAAGAAAATAATAATAAAGCTTCCTTTTTTGAATAGGATCCGATGAAACTTCTAACTTTACATGGACTTTTCCTAAATTGTATTAGGAAAGGACTAAAATTTTGTCTAAAAAATATCAAAACTGGTCCCTGAACTGTCAAATTTTTGTTTGATCCTTGAACTTCTAAAACTGCATAATTTCACCTAGAAAACTCTCATAATTCATCAATCAGCTTCAATTTCGAGGATTTCCTATAAAATCACAAAATATAAGCCAAAAGTGAGATATCATCTGGTATTTTTCTCCAAATTAGACTTAATTAATAATAAAACTAACCTTAAAAATACTAAAAATAAAGAACTATCAAATTCCCTCACACTTATCATTTTGTTTGTCACCAAGCAAAAATACTAAGGTAACAGAAAAATAAACAAACAAAAGACTCAATAAAACAAGAAAAACACTAAGCACAAACACATAAAGCCTAACACAGTTGACTCATAAACACATTTCATCCCCTCATCGGCATCGTAACAAATCAAATTAACTGAGCCATGCAAAAAATTCATCAATTCTCAAACTTGTAGAAATTGCATTCTAGCATACTTATTTAATCATAACTATCTCTAAATCAAATGCATCAAAGATTATCCATTCACAAATCCCAAAAAAAAATTTATTTATTAAGTTTTGCACAACATATTCCTCATTCCAAGTGTTTAAAGGTTAGTATATGCTCTCATAATCTAACAAATGGTCTAAAAGTCTACCATAAACTTGAGAATAAATCACATCTCCACCACTTAAATTCAAATACAAGACCTTTCTTTTGATTATAATGGGGCTTTGGTAGAGGGTAGGTGTTTTTAGGCTAGTGGACTACAAAATAATTGATCATGCTTACTAAAATAATCTCTCAAATGAAACTCACATGATCTCTCAAGAACAAATCTCACGCCCAAAACATAATCTCACTCTCATGGACCTTAAAAACAATAAAAATTCTAGGCCCTTACTTGATATCTTTTGCAAAATAGAATTGTACTACCTTGATAAAGAAATAGTTCCTCTTATTCTTCTTTTATTTCTTTGAACTTTTTTTCTTTTTTTTCTTTCATATTATTATTTATTTCTTCTTTTTTTGACTTTTTGTATTTTGAGGAAGAAAGAAGAGTTATTGTAAAATCACACAAGGTAACAATTCAAAAATTAAATAATTAATCAAATAACATTCTCTCATTCCCACCTTAAAGAATAAAACACTCAACCCCATACTGAAGAGTTCTCACTAATTTTATGAAACAACCCCTTGTAACTGTAGAAATATTATTTCATCCCAAAGCAAACATGATCAGTTATTTTAAGGGACTAGGCTTCATTGGCTAGCTAAACATGGATAAAATAAAAAAAAAATAGGGTTTTTGTAGGCTCAATAGGGCTTACTAAATGGATAAAAGGGTGGATGAATAAAGAAAAAGAAACAAGTGACTAATCCTAAATTGTCTTAATCATTTTTATGCTTGTATTCAATAAATGTGGTCTCAAAACAATAACAAATCAAGTTCTAGAGGCTCTAGCACTATTTGATGACTCACTCAACAAGAAATTTACAATTAAGCACATTATAAGGAAAAGAGGCTCAAACCTTTCTTTATAGTGTAAAAAATGATTTTTTTTTTTTTAGAATTTATAAACTTCCAAACCTTAAGATTTTCTTTAAAGATAATGATAATTAAATATCTATAGTAGAAAACAAGGTTTGCAAATTAAGAAAGTGAATCTAAGGCATAACTAGATATTTTGACCAAGTTAACATGAAAATAAAGGAACCACTAAGCAAATAATGAGTCATTCACGCAATAAAGCAAATAAAAAATCAAATAAATTTTTTTAATAAATAAAGAAAATAAAATAAAACAAAATTATCAAACAATACAAATTCTCCCTCACACTTGAGAGACATTGTCTTCAATGTGGAGGAGAAGTTTTCAATACGTCAAAACAAACAAATAGCATACTAAAGAAAAGGAAAAAAAATAAAAAGAAAAAGAACAAAGGAACTAGGAAACTTCCTTAGAATTTCAAGGTTCAACTAGCAGAGATGGCGGAAGAAAATGATACACAGAATCCTGAATTTGAATGAGGAGCTCGTCGTGTTGAGCCAATTGTTAAGACATTTGGTTTTGCACATCTTCTAAGCGACTTTGGCATTCATGCATTATGTGAACATCGCGAAGTAGGCAGGAAAGTAGACATTGGGTAGGTTGTCTAACCTCTAGTTGAGGTTTCTATGATGGCCCTACTTGCCCTTCATTGGCAAAGGCATCATCCTTGGATGGTGAGTGATTTGGGATAGTGGCCAATTGAGTGTGGGTGTGATCTGTAGAGAAAAAGCTCAAGTGGCGGAGTGTATCAACAACTATTGGTGACTCCATAGGAACCATGCGCACACCAACAAAATCAACATCTAAACCTATAAAAATATTGGTTAAGAGTATGGGAAAAATAAAATTTTTGTTTGACAGTGAGAGACGAACAACATTACTAATTCATGTGATTAAAATGGGAGCTAAAGAGACACACTCAATATCACCTAAACCATGGATTATTTTATGCGCAAGGTAAATATCACTACGGCGCACTTCATTAAAAACACTAGCCTTAGGAAAAACATTAGATGTAAGTAATGTAATTATCACTCTAGAATGAACATCCAAGTGCTTAGCTAAGTATCGTGAATGGTCCCGTTGGTAGCACGCAACTAAGCCGAATTGAGAAGTGGCTCTAGACAAATTAAAATTCTCATCACTTGGGATGTGATGCTGACCAGTGATTCTATTGGGACCTAAAACAAGTAAAGGGATGACATTTGGAACTCCTAAAAATGACGCGAGAGAAGCGCAAGTGAGCACTACTTTCTGACCACGAACAAAAGAATGAATCTCTAAACAATTCTCTGTCGTATTGTTTTTCAATGTGACTGTAAAATTCACGTACTAACTGAGGGCAATATTGACCCTGAAAATCCAAGATTCGTTCCCATCCTAACATAGGAAATGCAACTCAAAAGCAAAGTGACTTATCAATGTTTGAAGTAATAGATCATTCACTAATGAATTTATTTAGAATATGCTTATTGTACCAACTCAAATTGACCACAGAAGTGAACCGTATGTCATCAAAATTGGTAGCGGGTTAGACAAGGCATTTCGAAGGTCAACTCCAAGACGTGAGAAGTTATGCAAGGATGCAATGACAAGGCAAACAACTTACAATGAAAACTAGTATACCCAACACATCCAAGAGGAATATCAGTATCATAAAAGTATTCTAGCAAGATAATACCCAAATAGAATCATAAAGTATTCTAGCATGATAATACTGAAACAAAATCACACACAATGAAGCAATAGTAAAAGTAAAAGCATAAGCTTAGGTCTTAAAGCAAAATTGGAATTGACTAACAAGTAATAAATAATAAATAAGAAGTACATACTAGAAAAACTCTTGGAATTGAAGTGTGTAATAGGGAGAAATTAGAAAAAGGAGACAAAAGGCCAAATGGATAATAAAAGGGGAGGAGGGTTTGGTAAAGGGGCGGCCGAATCTGGAGTTGTTGGGGAGTGAGGCAGGGTCGATAGTGAATGGTGATTTGAGGGGAGGTGTGCGTCAACTCGGGGTTTTGTGTGTGGTGTTGGTTCAGTTGGGTTGATGAGCGATCGGGTTAGTAGTGGAAGAGGATGAGTGTTGATGTGCGATTAACTATGGAGTTGTTTGAAGGGAATTTGATGAAAAGTAATTGCAAAATATGAGGGATTGATGGAGGGATAGTGACATTTTAAGGGGTTTAAATTTTTTTAATATAAATATATTCCCAGCAGCCCATATGCGGTGATACGTACATTACTTGCCCCCAAACTGCATAGATTTTGCTTTGCTTGTTTTTTTTCTTTTTGCTACTGGCCCATGTGTGACCCTAACCATACACATGTGCGATTTAGGCCACACATGCACTGCCACAAAAGGGGATTGTGAAAATCTCTTGTGCGGTGACACGCACAAGTGTACGACAAAAATCGCACATCTTTATTTTTTTTTTTTTTATAAAAACAAACATTTGCTCGATGGAGCTATGAGCAATTTTACTCAAATTTGAGAAGTTTTAACTTCTCATGAACCATTTTCTTATCGAACTCACCTTTGAGATAGAGCTTTAAATGATGACCATTCACTTTAAATGTACCTTTGACAGGACGAGTTACCTCGATTGTATTGTAAGAAAATTTTTGTTTGATGGTGAACAATCTGGACCACCTAGATTTAAGCTGACCCAAAAATAATTTGAGGTGAGAGTTGTAAAGAAGTACTTGATCTGCTTCATTGAACTGCATAGATTGATGAATCCTCTTGTCGTGATACTTCTTGGCCCTTTTCTTATACAATTTAGGGTCCTTATATGCCATCAATCACCATTCCTCAAGCTCATTCACTTGATGTTTTAGCTTTTTAGCTATAAGGTCAAGATTAAAATCAAGAAGTTTTATAGCCCAATATGCTTTATTCTCAAGCTCCACAGGCAGATGACATGTTTTTCCATAAACTAACCTATACAACATAATACTAATAGGTGCTCTATAAGCCCAAAAAGCATCATCTAGCTTAAGGGGCCAATCTTTACTAGATTATGCAACCATTTTTTCAAGAATCCATTTGAGATCCCTATTAGCTACCTTAACTTAACCGCTTGTTTGAGGGGATATGGGTTTGTGACTCTATGTGTAATACCATACTTGTTAAGCACCTTATCGAATTGCACATTATAAAAATGAGTACCCCTATCACTTATTATTGCTCGAGGTGCACCAAAATGTGAGAAAAGGTTATTAAGGAACTTAACCACAACCTTAGCATCGTTTGTGGGTAAAGCTTATGCTTCGACCCATTTAGAAACATAATCTATAGCAACTAGGATGTATTTATTCCCAAATGAAGTTGGAAAGGGACCCATCAAGTCAATGCCCTAAATATCGAATATTTCACATACCAAAATATAGTTTTGAGGCATTTCATCATGATGAGAGATATTACCTGAGCGTTGGCAATGATCACATTGCTTCACATACCTTTGGGCATCCTTAAAGATAGTCGATCAATAGAGACCTGATTCGTAGACTTTCTAGGCTATCCTATTTCCATTGTAATTTTCTCCAGCATGGCAATGCTCTAAGATTTCCTATCCTTCCAAAGTTGGGACACGTCTTCTCATAATTTGATCTGCATAAATTTTGAACAAGTAGGGGTCCTCCCAAAAGTAATTCTTCAAATCTGAAAAGAACTTTCTCTTTTGATGATGAGACATTCCCTTTAGTAGAACTTCACCTGCCAAGAAATTTGTTATGTCAACAAACCATGGAACATCTAAATCACTTACCTCTTCAATGCCATAACCTCAGGAAATTGATCATTGATCTCGGCTTCATCGAGCTTTTATAAATTTGGATTCTCTAAACGAGATAGATGGTTAGTTGTTAGGTTTTCAGCACCCTCTTATCATAAATCTCAAGATCAAACTCTTGCAATAACAAAATCCATCAAATTAATCTAGGTTTTGCATCTGATTTAGTGAGCAAATAATGCAAAGCAGAGTGGTCAGTATAAACAATAACTTTGGACAATGTCAAGTAAGATCTAAATTTATCAAATGCAAAAACCACAACTAGTAACTCATTTTTCGTAGTTGTGTAATTCTCTTGGGTGTGGGAGAGAGTCTTGCTAGCGTAGTAAATAGGCTGAAAATGCTTGTCTTTTCGTTGTCCAAGAACTAGTCCTATTACAAAATCATTAGCATCATGCATTAATTAAAAAGGAATAGTCCAATTCAGTGCTACCATGATTCAGGCATTAGTCAATTTGTTCTTAAAAATGTTAAATACTTCTAAACATTCTTGAGTAAAAACAAAGGGCACATCTTTTTCAACCAACTTAGTTAAAGGCCTAGGAATCTTAGAAAAGTCCTTAATGAACCTCCTATAAAACCCGACATACCGTAAAAAACCTCCTAATTGCCTTAACTGAAGTCAGGGGTGACAACTTAGAAATAGTTTGAATTTTTGCTCTGTCTACCTCAATCCCCTACATGAGATTTTGTGCCCTAAAACTATACCCTCTTACTCCATAAAATGACACTTTTCCCAATTTAACACCAAATTGATCTCTTCACAATGTTTAAGCACTCTTTTTAGATAATCAAGGCATAAATCAAAAAAGTCACCAAAAATAGAGAAATCATCCATGAATACCTCCATAATATTTTCCACAAGTTCATCAAAAATTTCCATCATGCACTGCTGAAAAGTAGCAGGTGCATTACATAATCCAAAAGACATTGGAAGATAAGCAAATGTACCATAAAGACAAGTAAATGTTGTCTTTTCTTGGTCCTTTAAAGTAATAGGAATTTGAAAGTAATCGAATAGGTCATCTAAGAAGCAATAGTACATATGCCTTGATAGTCGCTCAAGCATTTGATCTATGAATGGTGAAGGAAAGTGATCTTTCCTTGTAGCATCATTCAAATTTTGGTAGTCAATGCATACTCTCCACCCGATGATAGTTCTTATGGAAATCAACTCATTCTTCTTGTTTGGAACAACGTCACTCCTTTCTTTTGTACTACCTACATAGGGCTTACCCATGAACTGTCAAAAATAGGGTAAATCACTCCTACATCAAGTAATTTAATTACTTCAGCTTTTATAACTTCCTTCATGTTAGGATTTAGTCTCCTTTATGGTTGCATAACTAGTTTGAACCTCCATGCAAATCTTGTATGTGCAGAAAGAGGGATTAATTCATTTTTTGTTTGAGATCTTTCAAACAATTGCCCTATTGTGTTCCTTATGTATACTTAAAAGTTTCTCTTTTTTGTCCTTTTTCATATCAGATGCTATAATCACTTGGAGTTTTGAATCTTCTTCTAAAAATGCATACTCTAAATGCTCATACAATTTTTCAACTTTAATGTAGGTGGATCTTCAATGGATGGTTTTAATTTGTGCTCTTTACTCCTATCAATTTCCTCATAAGCTTTCTCCCTTATCATTGGTTCATTAACCTTTAGATAGGCTACTTGCTCAATTTTCACATCTTCCTCTTTGCCTGTCTCCCACCTTGAATAAGATAATGCACTAATGGATCCCGATAGATAATTACCTGCATATAATCAGTGACAAAACAATCCATAGAATCAATGAAATAATAAGTGTCATCTTGATCAAGTGAGTGTTTAAAAGCATAAAAAATTTTAAAGGTCACTTCTTCATCTCTAACCCTCAAAGCTAATTAACCTGTATTAACATCAATCAAAGCTCTACCTGTAGCCAAAAATGGTGGACCCAAAATTAGTGAAACCTCAACATTGACATTCATATCAAGTATGACAAAATCAGCTGAAAAAATGAATTTGTCTACCTTAATCAACACATCTTCAATGATACCTTTAAGCTATGTAACTGACCTATCAACTAATTGAATACTCATTTTAGTTGGTTTAGGCTCCCCTAATCTTAACTTAGCAAATAATTTATAAGGCGTTAAGTTTATGCTTGCCCCTAGATCAGCTAAAGCCCTATCAATTGTCAAATCACTAATAAGACAGAAGATAATAAAACTCTCTAGATCCTTGAGCTTTCGAGGTAACTTGTTTTGTAAGATGGTTGAACACTCCTCACTAAGGATCACTATAGATAACTCCGCAAGTCTTTTCATATTAGCTAGGAGTTCCTTTAAAAATTTCGCATACTTGGGCATATGCAAAAGAGCTTCAATAAATGGTAAGTTAATGTGTAGTTGCTTAAAGAGTTCAAAAAACTTACCATAATGTTCATTTAAGTGATCTTTCTTAAGTCTCAGACGATTTGGAATAATAGGTTTGAATTCCTTAACTAGTTTAAGATGTGCATCACCTTGGTCTTGGGTCTCCTCCACTCTTCTCCTTGACTTAAGCTTTAGGTCCAGCTTGTAATTCTTTTTCGCTTCTAAAGGTGATCACCTTCACATATTCCTTATGATTTGTCTCTGTATTACTAGGTAAACTCCTTTGTGGCCTTTCTGAAATCATTGTAGCTAGTTGTCCAATTTGATTCACTAAATTGTGGATGGAAGCTCCTTGATTTCTCAATATTGTTTCATAATTCTTCAAAGTGGCATCTTGAGCTTGGAGTCTAGCATTGGAAGCTTGGATGAATTTTGTCATTGGCTCTTCCAAATTTGATTTCTTCTCTTATGATGGTTGTTGCTATTGTTGGTACCCTGGCAGAAGCTTATTCCTTTGTTGTCTTTGGTTCCTCCATGAGAAATTTGGGTGGTTTCTCCATCCTAGATTATAGGTGTTACTATAGGGGTTATTTTGTGATCTTGAACCATTCCCCATATAGTATACTTGCTCTTGTTGCATTCCAAGCATATTAAGACAATCTTGGCTTTTATGTCCTATTCCATATGAGTCACATTGCAACATTTGACCCATTTATGGTTCCAAAACCAATTCGTCAATCTTTCTATTCAAAGCTTCAACCTGATTTATTAAGGCAGTAACTGAATCAAAATTATACAAACTAGTAGGTTTGTTACTCCTTGAATTTGTTTGCCATTGATATTTGTTCATTGCCATCTACTCAATCAATGCTTGAGCTCTATTTGTTATCTTATTATTGAAAGAAACTCCCGCCGTTGTATCTATCGTTTGATGAGTCATTTGATTCAATCCATAATAGAATGTTTTAATCTGAACCCAAGTATCTAGTCCATGTTGTGGGCACTTCTTCAACAAATCCTTGAATCGTTCCCACATCTCATAAAGTGACTCGGAATCATATTTAATGAATGATGAGATATCATTTCTTAATTTTGCTGACTTCACATATAGAAAATATTTCAATAAGAACTTCTCTATCATATAGTTCCATGTAGTAATAGAGCCTTTAGAAAGTGAGTTCAACCACCATTTGGCATTTTCCCTTAATGAAAATGGGAATAACCTTAAATGAATGGCATCTTTTGTAGCTCCATTGATCTTGAAAGTGTTATATATCTCCAAGAAATCAGCAAGATGGGCATTTGGATCCTCATCTGGCGAACCATCAAAATGTGCCGACTGTTACACCATTTGAATGATGTTTGGCTTAATTTTAAAATTATTGGCTGCAATAGCGAGTCTTACTATGCTTGTTCCAGTATCTATCATAGAGGGTTTGCCGTAGTCAAACATAGTCATCTGGCAATCTACCATGATTACTATCTCCTAATTATGCTCAACATTCTCTTGATGCTTTTGCCTTAAATTTTGATGGAAGCTCTCTCTATTTCAAGGTCTTCAAGTTCTAGCTCAGTTGTGTTGTTTCAAGTCATACACAGCCAAAGTTCCCAAAAAGAGTGGAGACCACACCAAAATTAAAAAAAAAATGAAACTAAAATAAGAAGGGTAAAATAAAAACGAAGGAAAAAAGTTACGAAAAGGAAAAACTGGCTAAATTAATAGATATAAGTATTTCTAATATTTTAATCCCAACAATGGCTCCAAAAACTTGATACGGTCCAAGGCCAAATCGAGTAAGTAAGTGCATCTATCAAATATAGTATAGCGTAAGAGTATCGAGTGTCGATCCCTCAAGGATTGAAAGTATTAGTATTTGTTGTGTTAGTAGTAGCTCTTTCTCTATTATTTAATCAATAAATTTAAGTGAATTAATTAACTAATTAAAAACTAAAATAAAATAATTCAACAAATGAGAATAATGAAAATATGAACTAGAGAGTGGGAAAAAGGTGACCAGTATGACAAATGACATTCAAGTATTGAATCACCCTAAGACTTGTTAAGAAATTAATTTTCCAATAATACAATCTAATTCAATATTTATGGAACTATGAAAATCCCTTTAGTATGTTAAAATCCTTCTCAAGATAATTAACATCTAATTCTAGATTGATTAATTAGAATCTTTTCCTAATTAAAACCTCCTAAAATTGCATTATAGTTCCTTGAATTTCACTATTAGGTTTGACCCTAATTCAGAGGATTTATATTATTCTATCTCTAGGGGGTACATAAAACTCCTTTCAATTATGCTAAATCTATTCAATAACTTGATTTCTCAATCTAAGTTTAAAGAATTGTAAAACAAGAATCAATATTCCGAACATATCAATTCAATGAGATAAACAACAAACATAGTTGAATTCCATAAAACATTGAAAACATTGTATTATCTAAAGAAAATCACAATTCAAAACTTATCTTAGGGTTCATCATACTCAAGTGCCTAACTAATTTAGTTTATAATAGAATTACTAGCCAACATCAAAACAAAAAAATAAAATAAAATAGAAAAATGTTCATGATTAAACCCTGGTATTCTCCAATTCTCTTCAAGTTTGATGGATAACGAATAATTCTCCTCTTGTGAACAACTTTTTCACTAAAAAAATAAACAAAAATTTCTCTCTAAAAAAACAAAATGAACAAAAGACATCTTTTTTTTTTTTAAGATTCTCCTCCTTTTATTTATACTCCCTTTACTCTCCCTTTTAATAGGAAAAATCTCCTCATCCACCATTTAAGAAAATACTAATAAATCTTCCTTTTTTGAATAGGACCTGGTGAAACTTCTAATTCTGCAAGGAATCTTGCTCTTTTGCACGGACCTTCCTAAATTGTATTAGGAAGGGACTGAAATTATGTCTAGGAAAATATCAGAACTAATCCCTAAACTGTCAAAATTTTGTTGGGTCCCTGAACTTCTGAAACTGCATAATTTCACCTAAAAAACTCTCATGATTCATCAATCAGCTCCAATTTGCAGGATTTCCTATAAAATCATAAAACACAAGCCAAAAGTGAGACATCATCTAGTATTTTTCTCTAAATTAGACTCAATTAACAACAAAACTAACCCTAAAAATACTAAAAATAAAGAACTATCACATATGCAATTACCTTACCATGATGCATTAAAACACATCTCAAACCTTGATGAGAGGCATCACTATATACTACAAATCCTCTATTATCGATAGGAATGGCTAACACTATTGCAGATGTCAATCTATCTTTTAGTTCATTAAAACTTTTGTGACATGCTTTAAACCACTGAAATGCTGCTTTTTTCTGAAGTAAATTAGCCAAAGAAGTAGCAATAAGTGAAAATCCCTCAACAAATCGACAATAATACCTAGTTAGTCCTAAGAAACTTCAGACTTGTGCAACATTGTTTGGGGTTTCTCATTTTACTAATGTTTCAATTTTGTTTGGATCCACCTCTATGTCTTTGTTCAAAAACTATATGTCCTAAAAATACCACATGGTCAATCCAAAACACGCACTTGCTTAATTTAGTAAATAAATATTTTTCTCTCAAAATTTGCAACACAATCCTTAAAAGTTGTTCATGCTCCTCTTTGCTCCCTGAATACACCAATATGTCATCAATGAATACAATTGTATATTTGTTTAAGTAACGCTAGAACACTTTGTTCATAAGAGGCATAAATGCAGCTGGTGCATTAGTAAAACCAAATGGCATCACTAAAAATTCATAATGCCCATGCCTGGTTCGAAAGCTGTCTTCGGTACATCTGGTTTGAAATTTTGAGCTGATAATATCGTAATTTTCGGTCAATTTAGAAAACACTTGTGTTCCTTGTAACTGGTAAAACAGATCATGTATCCTTGCAAAGGATACTTGTTCTTCATAGTAACCTAATTCAATTGCTTGTAATCAATACACAGCTTCATTGTCCCATCTTTGTTGCTAACAAATACTACTAAAGCACCCCAAAGTGAACACTAGGTCTGATGAATCCTTTTTCAAGTAGTACATGCAATTGGGTTTTTAATTTTCTCAACTCAGCTGGAGCCATCCTATAAAGTGAAATGGGTATTAGTGCAGTTCTTGGGACTAACTCAATTGTAAATTTTATCTCCCTATCAGGTGGCAGACTAGGTAAGTCAGCTAGACACACATCTGGAAACTAATTTACCATAAAAATATTCTTAAGTAATTCATTTGTGAACCTTATGTCTATCACATGTGCCAAATAAGCCTCACAACCACTTTTAATCATGCGAAAAGAGTTGATAGTAGAAACTAGACACGTAGGTACAATTTGTCTTTCCTCTTTAAACACAACCCTTGTATGGTTTAGAGATTTCATAACAACTTCCTTAGTAAAACAATCCACTATTGCATGATATTTGGATAACCAGTCCATACTCAGTATCATATCAAATTCACGAAGTGGCATCAGTACTAGATCAGCTTTCAACTCAACATCATTAATGTGAATCACACAATCATGACATACCTTATCCACAATTATCACATCTCTCAAAAGAGTACTAACACAGATTAAAACCTAAAGGTTGATGCTTACTACACAATTGTGATGCCATGTTCAATGAAATAAATAAATATGTGAAGCCAGGATCAATTAATGCATCAACTTCTAAATCATGGAGAAAAAGTTTACTAGTGATTACTTCTAGAACAGCAACAGCTTCTTGCCTAGTCAATGCAAATCCTTTGGCCTGTGTCAAGGGTTTGGAACTCTGACCTTCTGATATGTTTATACCTTGGCTAATTATGATTGTTCTACCTCTGCCTCTACCAAATGATACTCCAACTCCACTTGCTTTTGAAACTTCAACTCTAGACTCTAATGTAGCTATGCCTCTGCCTCCCTCTAACATTATGGATCTTTTAGGACAATCTCTTAACATATGATCAAAAGACCCATAAAAGTAGCATCCATTAGTCAATTTTTTACATTCACCCATATGTTGCCTCCCACAATGTACACATAAGGGTCATTGTTACATAACTTGGCCTTGACCTCTATCTGCATACAATGAAACTCTCAATCCTCTGCCTCTATAACTAGAGTAACCACCCTTAGCATTGGACTATGATGACATATAATCTACACGTTTATCTTTGTTTCTGTTAAAATCTCCCACAAACTCAATAGGTTCTCTTTTTACTTATTGCTTTACCCTTTCTTTTTCTAATCTTTCCACTCTGATTGCAATAACTTTTAGCTTAGTATAACTTTCAATATCTGCAGCTGTGATCTTCCTTCTGATCTCATATCTCAATCCGTCTTCAAACTTTCAACATTTGTCCTTGTCCACCATGAAGGATGCATAATGAGATAATTGATTAAAATTTACCTTATATTCGACTATAGTCATCTCCCTCTACTTTAGGTTTAGAAATTTCCTTTTCTGTATCATGTTTGTACACTTTTGACATGTAATTATTGTTGAACTCATAAAGAATATCATCTCATGTAAGGGTTGGAAGCTAGACATCACTCCTGGGAATGGTTTCCCCTAATATATGCAACCTCATGTAATAGTGACACTACATAATCAAACTTTTCTTCTGACGTGCATTTCATCAAATTCAAAACTCTCTATGTTCTTTTTAGCCATGTCTCTGCCACTGATGGATTTGTGGTACCATTGAAGTCAACTGCACCCTATTTTCTTAATTTGTCATACCTTTTTCTCTTTGAATTTTTGGACCCTGCACTGTTAGTTTACCAATTCTATATTGTGGTTGCCCATGAGATACGCGTTATGCATGAGAATGTGTTGGAGATCTAACTCTATTAGCAGGTTGATCTCTTAATGGTTGGCACGATGCTTTAATATAACACAAATCGATTGAATCCTCTCTCATTAGTGAGCCATGGGTATTACCATGACTACCCTCTGCTAATGACTTATAGACATGTAAGACTATGATAATGCATAATAGTGCAAAAGTCATGTCATATTCATATGTATGTCCCTATGGAACCTATCCCTCTTTGATACCAAAAGCTGTAATGACCACTTTCATTTACAAATCATGGCATTCATATCCAAAACTACATATGCATAAAGGTTGATTCATCGTACATACACAATCCAGCGTTTACTAAATATACATATATGTTAGCTAATATTTAAGGCTATTGACCATAAACTGGTTCTTATCTAGATATATGTATATGACATAAGAAGAGATAGAGTTAGAATTCAATCGACGACCTATGGTTCATGTGTCTCTATGAAGAACTCTATGCACTAAAGTATCTAAATCCTATGCTTCAATATTTGAAAAACATAATTGTGATTTGATGAATTGCGACTCAATGAATAAAAATAACAATTAGCTTCTTATGGCACAACCAACAATCAAATATCATCAGGATACATTACAAGGATAACAATTGACTATGCAAGTGCAAATGCAATAGATTGATTTTTGTCATGACCTTATAAGGCAAACATTACTCTCGGGAATTCATGTGATTCAAAGAACATTTGATTTTTATTGGCCAATATATAACAAGTGAATCATTTGATCAATAACATGTGCCAATAGGACATATTGGTCCATTTTTCAAGTGATTTGCTAGTGTTTGACAAGCCGTTCACAACATCCTTTTAGTTTCATATGCAAGTGTTCATTCACAATGGTATATCACGTAATCATTAAGAGCAAATAATTCTCACTTGACTTGTATTCACATGAAAAATGTAAGAATTCAATCACATATGCATGTAATAGAATATAATCATATCATAAAATTATCGCACATACACATTAGAATCTAATTATGATTTTTACTCACCTTTTGATGTGACTAACCTTTATGGTAGGTTTGGTTCTCTCTCTAGGGCTTCCTTAAGGTGTTGAGATCGTAACATTTAAGACATACATGTTTATAAGTATGTTAAAATGATTATGAATGCTTGGCATGCAACTATGGCATGATCCATGCAAATGGACCTAGTGTTTATGCATATTTTCCTTATATGGCAAACTAACCTTGTTACACTCTCACAACAATAACTTTAGATATACTTATCCAATTGACTTTTTTTTTTTTTCCAAATAAACTAGACATATAATGGTAACACATAGTCAATTTCAGGTCAATATAAGACATACATAAAATGTGCTAAATTTTTTAATTTTACCCTATTTCAATGTCATCTTAGTCTACATAAGTCTTACAATCTTATGTATATCTCAAATTGTACAAATCTAATTGAAAAATTGATTTACTAGAAGTTATGAAAAAACATAAAGAAACATTTTTCTTGTTTTACTTATTGTCTAATTCAATCTATAAAGTCACCAAAACAAATGACCAATCTCAGGGTGATCAGGTTTTCAACATGTTGATAATCAGTCATGATTAAAGGGCAATATCTCATCAACCATTATAAATTTGGAAAACATATTTTACAAGGATGTAGATAAGACATAAACATACAACTTTCAAGTTTAACACATCACTAAATTGTAACTCTATGGCCATCAAATTCTTGGAAATAATAATTAAAAGACTAAGGAAGCTTCATCGGGTTCAGGGTCAGTCACAATCAATGAGTTATATCCCTTTCCACACAACAAATCAAGCAAAACTCCTTTACAAGTATTTATAAGGGATATAACCCTACAAATTTCATGTTTTTCACTTTGTCTAAATCAACATATAAAGTCATCAAAATATATGAAAACAGAAAGACTGAGGAGATTTCGGTTGGTTGTGAACTAGCCCTAATGAAGGAGCCATATCTCCTCACACACACCAAATTAAGCAAAATTGTTTAACATGTATTTAGATAGGGCATAAAGCTAAAACTTTCATATTTTAACTTTACTTAGTTCCTCTTCTAGGGTTATGAAATTATGGCTATAATATGTGCTCTATCAATAAAATCAACACAATCAACTCTTATTTCTTTTGAGCTTCAACCTCCATACATGAACTCTGTCTCAAATTACTCTATAATTCTTCCTAATCTTACATGTTTAACATGTTATGAGGGAGGAATTTCATGTGTAAAAAGATAAAATCACTTACATCTTTTGCCAAAACTAGAAAGCTTAGGATTTTCTCCAAGTTGGCTCACTTTTCTCCCTCTCCTTCTTCTTCTTCTTCTTCTTCTTCTTTTTCTTCTTCTTCCTCTTTTCTTCCTTCTATTTGTTGCACTCCCTTAGATTTTCCCTCTCAAATCTGATCCTAAAAGATGAAAATTTTAATTTGCGTATCTACCCTAATAAGACAAAATTATAGTGTCTCACTACTATTGGTTAGAAGTTTAATATGCCTCTTTTAGTCCCTCTTCTTTACTCTTTCGTCACCTCCAACCCATCTCCTATTCCCTGTATGCTCTTAATTTTTTAAATAAGCTCTAAAACACTATTATTTATGATGTTATATCATGCACACAACATATGATAATTTATCATGTAACTATACAAACATTACATATATGTTCAAGTGTCCAAATGCAATGGTGCAATGTTATCATCATGCTTATCCAATTCACATATCTAAATGATCATTTATCCAATGCATATATTCCTATGGGATTTCAGATCATTTTTGTAATGAATATGTTAATGTAAGAATGCCAACGAATGTGGATACATATATTTCATTTCTTCCCTTCTTATGAAGAATTTCACCCTTAAAATTCAATGCCTATAAACAAATGTGAATATTGTCATTTAATGTTCTCTTCAGTTTCCCATATAGTCTCTTCTTGTGAGTGGTTTCTCCATAACACCTTAACCAAAGAGATTTATCAATTTTGTCATTGTTTTGTCTTATAACCAATGATTTTCACTAGTTCGTTAATATAACTTACATCATTTAGAATTGTTATTGCTGAATCCCTAAGTATACATGTAAGATCAGGCCAGTACTTTTTAAGCCATCTCTAGTGGTAATGCTAGCCTGTAAGCCAATGGACTTATTCTTTCTAAGATCTCATATGTTCCTATGTATCAAAGACTCAATTTCCCCTTTTTGCCAAATTGAATTATTCCTTTTCGTATTGAAACTCAAAGGAACACTTTGTTTCCCAAATCATATTCCATTTCTCTTTTGTGTTGGTCTGCATAGCTCTTTTGCATGTCTTGTGATGCTTTAAGTTTGCTCTTGATTACCTTCACCTTGTCCACAGTGTCTTGCACTAGTTCTGGCCCTTCTAAAACATGCATCCCTTCTTCATCCACTAGATAGGACTTCGACATTTTCTCCTATATAGTGTTTCATATGCTACCATCTATATACTGTTGTGTAATAATTATTATAAGCAAATTCAATCAAAGTAATATATTTCTCTGATGCACCTTTAAACTCTATCACACAAGCTCGAAGTAGGTCTTTAAGTGTTTGAATTGTCCTTTTTGATTCCCTATTTATCTGAGGATGAAAAGAAGTACTGAAACTTAACTTAGTACCCAAAGCCTATTGTAAATTGACACAAAATCAAGATGTAAATCGTGGATCTCTATATAATACAATGGACGCTGGAATGCCATGTAATCTGACAATTTCATCCACATATTTTTTGGTTAAATGCTTAAGTAAACTTTCGCATCAAATAAGCAAACATTGAGCTGACTTAGTTAGTCTATCAATGATCACCCATATAACATCATTCCTCTTTAAAGTTCCTGGTAACCCATATATAAAGTCCATGGTCATTCTTTTCCATTTCCATACTGGAATGGTCAATGGTTTTAATTTTCCAGTTGGTGCTTAATATTCTATTTTGATATGTTGACAAGTCAAACATGTTGACACATAGGTTGGTACGTCTTTCTTCATTTTAGGCCACCAAAAATGAGATCACAAGGTATTTATACATTTTTGTCATTCCTAGATGTGTGGCATATGAAGCATTATGTGCTTCTTCTAGGATTTCTATTCGCAAGTTATCAACATTAGGCACATAAATACGAGAACCCAACATCAAGGCATCATTTTGAATATCAAAATCACAATGTCTCCCATGTTTTACCATTTTAATCATTCTCTGTAACTTTAGATCCTTGCCCTGTGCTTCCTTAAATTGATCATGCAACATTGGTCTCACTTGAAAAGTAGCAATCAATACCCCATCTTTTATATGTTTAGTTCCATATTCATAGTTCGTATTTGAACTAAATAAGACAATGGAAATACTTGTAAATGAGCTACATCGCTTCTTAATTTCCTGATCAAAGCATCAGCAACCACATTTGCCTTCCCTAAGTTATGCTCAATGGTGCAATCATAATCTTTTAGTAGTTCTAACCACCGCCTTTGTCTCATGTTTAATTCTTTTTGGCTCATTAAATACTTTAAGCTCTTGTGATTTGTAAATATCAGAAAAGTTTCTCCATATAAGTAATGTCTCCATATTTTCAAAGTAAACACAACGACAGCAAGTTCTAGGTCATGTACAGGGTAAGATAATTCACAAGGCTTCAATAGTCTAGATGCATACCATGCTGTATTAAAACACTTTCCAAACCTTGATGAGAGGCGTCACAATATGCTATAAATCCTCAATTACTGGTAGGAATGACTAACATTGGAACAGGTGTCAATCTATTTTTTAATCCATTAAAAATCTCCGAACATGCTTTAAACTAGAAAAATGCTACTTTTTTCTGAAGTAAATTAGTCAAAGGAGCTGTTATAAGTGAAAACCTCTTAACAAATCAATGATAATACCCAGCTAGTCCTAAGAAACTTCGGACTTCTGCAACATTCTTTGGGTTTCCCATTTTACTATTGCTTCAATTTTGTTTAGATTTACCTCTATGCCCTTTTTCATAAACTATATGTCCTAAAACTACCACATGGTTAATCCAAAACTCATACTTGCTTAATTTAGTAAATAGTTATTTTTCTCTCAAAATTTGTAACACAATCCTTAAATGTTGTTCATGTTCCTTTTTGGTGCTTGAATACACTAGTATATAATCAATGAACACAATTACAAATTTCTCTAAGAAAGGCGGAAACACTTTATTCATAAGAGGCATAAACACAACTAGTGCAATAGTCATACCAAATGGCATCACCAAAAATTCATAATGCCCATGCTTGGTTTGAAAAGTTGTATTTAGTACATCTGGGTTTGAAATTTTAAGTTGATAATATCTTGATTTCAGGTCAATTTTAGAAAACACTTGTGTTCCTTGTAACTGGTCAAACAAATCATCTATCCTTGGTAAAGGATATTATTTCTTCACAGTAACCTGATTTAATTGCATGTAATCAATACATAGCTGCATTGTCCCATCTTTCTTTCTAACAAATAATACTAAAGCACCCCAAGGTGACACATAAGGTTTGATGAATCCCTTTTCAAGTAGTTCCTGCAATTGGGTCTTTAATTCTCTCAACTCAGTTGGAGCCATCCAATAAGGTGGAATGGATATCGATGCAATTCTTGGGACAAACTCAATTATGAATTCTATCTCCTTATCAGATGGCATACTAGATAAGTCAGTTGTGAACACATCTGGAAACTCATTTACCTCAAAAATATTCTCAAGTAATTCATTTGTAAACTTTGTGTCTACCATGTGCCAAATAAGTCTCACAACCACTTTTAGTAATGCAAAAAGACTTGATAACAGAAACTAGACACGCAAGTACAATTTGCCTTTCCCCTTGAAACATAACCCTTGTATGATTTGGAGATTTCATAACAACTTCCTTAGTAAAAAAATCCACTTTTGCATGATATTTGGACAAATGGTCCACATCAAGTATCACATCTAATTCATAGAGTGGCAATAGTACTAGATCAGCATTCAACTCAACGTCATCAATGTTAATCACACAATCACAACATACCTTATCCACAATCATCACATCTCTCAAAAGAGTACTAACACATAGATTAAAACCTAAAGGTTGATGCTTACTGCATAATTGTGATGTCATGTTCAATGAAATACATGAATGTGTTAAGCCAGGATCAATTAATGCATCAACTTCTCAATCATGGAGAAAAAGTTTACCGGTGATTACTTCTGGAGCAGCAACAACTTCTTGCCTAGCCATGGCAAATACTCTGGCCTATATTAGGGGTCTAAAACTTTGACATTCTGATATGCTCATACCTTAGGTAATTGTGGTTGTTCTACCTCTGCCTCTGCCCTTGCCAAATGATACTCCAACTCCACTTGCTTTTAAAACTTCAATTGTGGACTTTGATATAGCTCTGCCTCTACTTCCTTCTGATATTCTAAATCTTTTAGGACAATCTCTCAACAAATTATCAAAAGACCCATAAAAGTAGCACCCACCAGTTAACCTTCTACATTCACCCATATGTTGCCTCTCATAATGTCACATGAGGGTCATTGTTGCATAACTTGGCCTTGACCTTTGCTTGCATATGGTGAAACTCCTAATCTTCTGCCTCTATAACTAGAGTAATCACACCTAGCATTAGACTGTGATGGAATTCATCTGTAGCTATGATCTTACTTTTAATATCATATCTCAGTTCTTTTTCAAACTTTTGACATTTGTCTTTGTCAATGGCCACCATGAAGGATGCATAATGAGATAATTCATTAAATTTTACCTCATACTCGACTATAGTCATCTCCTCCTTCTTTAGGTTTAGAAATTCCCTTTTTTATCATCTTTGTACACTTATGGTGTGTAATTATTGTTGAACTCACAAAGAAAATCATCTCATGTAAGCACTGGAGCCTGGACATCACTCCTTAGAATGGTTTCCCACCAATCGTATGCATCCCCTTACAATAGTAACACTATATAATCAAACTTTTCTTCTCGTGTGCATTTCATCAAATTCAAAACTCTTTGTGTTCTTTTTAGCCATGTCTCTGCCACTGATAGATCTGTGGTACCACTAAAGTCAACTGCACCATGTTTTCTTAATTTGTCATACCTTCTTTCTCTTTGAATTTTTAGACCTTGCACTATTGGTTCACTAATTCTATGTTATGGTTGCCAATGAGATAAGTGTTGTGCATGAGAATATGTAGGAGATCTAACTTTGTTAGCAGGTTAATCTCTTAATGGTTAGCATGATGCTTCTATGGAATGCAAATTGGCTGACTTCTCTCTCCTTGGTGAGCCATGGGTACTACCATGACTACCCTTTGCTAATGCCCTACAGACATATAAGACTATGTCATATGATAATGCATAATAGTGCAAAAGTCATGTCATGTTCATATGTGTGTCCCTATGGAACCTATCCCTGCTCTGATACCAAAAACTGTAACGACCGCTTTCATTTACAAATCATGGCATTCATGTCAAAAATTTCATATGCATAAAGGTTGATTCATCGTACACACATAATCTAATGTGTACTTAATGTACATATATGTTTACTAATGTTCAAGGCTATTGACCATAAACTGGTTCCTATCTAGATATATGTATATGACACAAGAAGAGATAGAGTTGAAATTCAATCAATGACATGTGGTCCATATGTCTCTATGAAAAACTCTATGCACCAAAGTATCCAAACCATATGCTTCAATATTTGAAAAACATAATTGTGATTTGGTGAATCGTGACTCAATGAATAAAAATAACAATCAGATTCTTATGGCACAACCAACAATCAAATATCATCAGGATACATTACAAGTATAAGAATTAACTATGCAAGTGCAAATGCAATAGATTGATTTTTATCGTAACCTTGTAAGACAAACACTATTCTTGGGAATTCATGTGATTCAATTGACATTTGATTTTTGTTGGCTAGCATATAAAAAGTGAATCATTTGATCAAAAACATGTGTTAATATGACATATTAGTCCCTTTTTCAAGTGATTTGCAAGTGTTTGACATGTCGGTCACAACATCCTTTTAGTTTCATATGCAAGTGTTCATTTACAATGGTATATCAAGTAATCATTAAAAGCATATAATTCTCACTTAACTTTTATTCACATGTAAAATGTTACATGTAATAGAACATAATCATATCATAAAATTATCACACATACACATTATAATCTAATTATGGTTTCTACTCACCTTTTAATGTGATCAACCTTTATGGTAGGTTTGGTTCTCTCTCTCTAGGGCTTCCTCAAAGGGTTGAGATCCTAACATTTGATACATACATGGTTATAAATATGTCAAAATGATTATGAATGCTTGGTATGCAACTATGGCATGATCCATGTAGGTGGAGCTAGTGTTTATGCATATTTTTCTTATATGGCAACCTGACCTTGCTACACTCTCACAATAATAACTCTTGATGTACTTATCTAAATGATTTTTTTTTCAAATAAACTAGACACATAATGATATAACATAGTCACATTTTAGGTTAATATAATACATATAGAAAATGTGGTGAATTTTTGAATTTTGCTTTGTTTCAATGTCATCTCAGTCTGAGTAGGTCTTACAATCTTGGGTATATCTCAAATTGTAAAAATCCAATTACAAAAATGATTTACCATTAGTTATTAAACACATAAATAAACATTTTTCAAGTTTTACTCATTGTCTAATCCAGTCTATAAAATCACTAAAACAAATGACCAATCTCAGGGTGAGCAAGTTTTCAACATGTTGACAATCAGTCATGATAAAGGGGAAATATCTCATCAACCATGAAAATTTTAGCAAAAATATTTTACAAGCATGTAGATGAGACATAAATATACAACTTTCAAGTTTAACACATCACCAAATTTTGATTCTATGGCCATCAAATTCTTGGAAAATAGAATTAAAATATTGATGAGGTTTCATTAGGTTCAGGTTTAGTCACAATCAATGAGCTATATCTCCTATCACTCAACAAATCAAGGAAAACCTTTTTACAGGTATTTATAGGGGATATAAACCTACAAATTTCATGTTTTGAACTTTGCCTAAATCAACACATAAAGTCATCAAAATATATGAAAACAAAAAGAGTTAGGAGATTTCTATTAGTTGTGAACCAACCCTAATGAAGGAGTTATATTTCCTCGTACACACCAAATTAAACAAAACTATTTTATATGCATTTATATGGGACATAAAGCTAAAAATTTTATGTTTTACACTCTCCCTAATTCCACTTCTAGGGTTATGAAATCATGGGTACAAAATCTGCTTTAATAACAAAACCAATACAATTAGCTCTTGTTTCTTTTAAGCTTTAACCTCTATATATGATCTCTATCTCAAACTACTCCATAATTCTTCCTAATAATGCATGTTTAAAATGTTGTGAGTGATGAATTTCATATGAAAAGAAGATAAAATCACTTACCTCTTTTGCCAAAACTAGAAAACCTTAGGATTTTCTCCAGGTTAGCTCACTCTTCTCCCTTTCCCTTTTCTTCTTCTTCTTCTTCTTCCCCCTTTCCCTTTTCTTCTTCTTCTTCTTCTTCCTCCTCCTTTGTTCCTTTCTTTCTTTCTATTTTTCTATACTCCCTCACATTTTTCCTCTCAAATATGATCCTAAAGATGAAAATTTTAATTTATATACCTACCCTAATAAGACAAAATCATGGTGTCTCACTACCATTGGTTGTAAGTTTAGTATTCCTATTTTAGTCCTTCTTCTTCACTCTTTCATCACCTTCATCCATCTCATAATCCTCATAAGCTCCTTATGCTTTTAAATAAGCTCTAAAACATCACTATTTATGATATTATATCATGCACACGACATACGATAATTTGTCATGCAACTATACAAACATTACATATATGTTCAAGTGTCCCAAATGCATTGGTGCAAGTGTCATCGTCATGCTTATCCAATTCACATATCTAAATGATTATTTATCTAATGTGGGATTGCAAATCATTTATGCAATAAATATGTTCATGTAAGAATTCTAATGAATGTGGATACAAATGTTATAGTCGGTGAGAAGCTTTATAGGGCCATAAGTAATTCTAGAGATTGGGCTAGTGATTCTACCCATTGTTGGACTTGCAATTAATTTTGTGAGGATTAAAGTCCTCTTTTTAGACCATATCTATCTATAATTTTATGGGTTGGGCTAATCTAGGTTTTGTAAATGTTTGTACTAAGGTTTTTTCTTTGTCTTTGGATTTGGACTTTTGAGGAAGCATTATGGCCTGTTTTGGAGACATTCTTGAGTTAGAAAATCTCATACCAAATTTGTATCTCCTTTTGTAAATTTAATATAAAAATCAAAAATAGAAAGGATTGCCATTTGGCAAAAATTTGTTTTGATGCAATGTTTTGTACATATTTTTGTAAAACTTTTTTTTGGAAATTTACAATCAATGTAAAGAATACATTTTTTTATTTAAAAGATCACTTTAAAATTTTGTAATGTATAAAATATTTAAAAATTTTTCTTTTTTAATTGTAGAATAGTTTTCTTGACAATCATTCCAGCTTCTTGAGTTTAATTACATAATTTTTTCCTCTCCATTTTGGATTTATTTTAGAATTCCCCCATTCCCAAAATTTGAGACATCAATTTTCACTATCTTAAGGGCTGAAGGATTTGCTAAGTGGAGGTAAGGAATTTATAAGACTTCGTTATTAATTTCCTTAACTACCTCAATGTGTTGTTTTATCTAAGGAATTGGCTTCTTTTTTAACCTATCATGCAAGGGTCTTGCCAGTCGATTTATATTTCGACAAAAATCTATGACATAATTTAGACTCCTAAGAAACTTTTACAGTTGGGTTCTGTCTAGAATTTTATCAGGGAATTTGTTAGTAAAGGAAATGGATCTTTTAATTGGTGTAATGGTTCCTTGTTCCATATAATGGCAAAAGAATCTGATTTTGGTTTGGAAAAGAGAGATTTTGGATTTTGACAACCAAACCACTCTTTTTTTGTAATGTAAAGGAAGGTGTTTGAGGTGTTGTTCTATAGAGTTTGAAAAGATTATTACATCATCAATGTAAAATAATGCAAAATTGAGAAATAGAATTGTAAATGGCATTCATGATCTTCTAGAATTTTGAAGATGCATTCTTTAGATTAAATGACATGACATTTCATTCCATTCATATTGACCAAAAGGAACAGTGAACGAAACTTTGTATCTATCTTTTGGATGGATTTGTATTTGCCAAAATTTTAATTTCATATCAAATTTTAAAAATTTGAAAGCATAATGGAGTTTTTAAAGTAAATCTTTTTTGTTTGGAATAGGATATCTAATCCATTTAAGAGATTTGTTCAGGGGTTTGTAGTTGATCACAAGTTTAGGTGTGCCCTCTCAATTTCACATTGTTTGTTAATATAAAAA
Source organism: Omphalea diandra (assembly GCA_949677035.1). Lineage (NCBI taxonomy): Eukaryota > Viridiplantae > Streptophyta > Magnoliopsida > Malpighiales > Euphorbiaceae > Omphalea > Omphalea diandra. The sequence goes on along the minus strand of CATIWR010022280.1, from coordinate 4,502 downwards.
GTTGCATAAGATTAAGGTGATCTGGATTTTGAAATGAGACCTTTTGACTTTAGTGTTTGTATCTCAGTTTTGCAAAACTATTCTAGTTTTGCATTCTTTTGGATAGGTCTAGATTTGTTGGGATTTATTTATCATTAAATCCATCTTTATAAGGGAGGTCAACTAGATATTATTTTCTATCCTAGAAGACATTTGGAAGATTAACAAAGATTTCATTTTTAATTTGTTTTGTAATAATGAAATCTTTTTTTATATCTAAACATTTTGTAATTATCTTTTTATGTTTTGTAAGGAGACATCTTGATTAGATGTAAGAGCTAGGTTTGTTCTCCTCTAATGAGAGCATTTATTTGGAAATTGTAAACAAAGTAAGCTCTTATAAGGTTAAGGTTTCTTATTTTTGGCTTTTCAACAAAAAGGAAAATAAGTTTTACATTTCTTTATTTTGAAAGAGATATGGTTATGACTGACTTTGTAGGGAGTTATCACATGGATAAAAGGTGCTCCAAGGATAATGGAACGATGCATATCTGCTATAAGAACAAAAGGGCTTCTCATAGTAATATCTTTATCGATGATAGAAGCATCAGCTTTACCTGTAATTTTCATTTTTGAATCATTGGTTGCTGATAGTTTTTCTTTTATATGTTTGTGGAATCTATCTGGAACAATTTTTGCTTTAATACAACTTAAGTCTGCTCCTGTATCAAATATTGAAATCATCTGAGAAGGCTATTGGAATATGAATGAGGTATTTTTTGAAAGTGATTCCTCTTAGGACACAAAGGAAATTTTTTAGGACTTTCTCAAGATTTTCTATGTGTGGTTCTTTCTAGCCTTCCTTAGGTTCAAAATCAGATTCTTTTTGTAAAAGGCTTTGTATAAGTCTATTTCTATCTTTTATTTTTCTTTGAGCTCTTTAAGTTCAATTTTGATATTCTTGATTTCAATTTGTAAGCTTTAGATGGTCACAGGGGTTATTTTGGGCTTTTTCTTTCCTTTGTTAATGGTAGTGGTGAGGTCATAGGTATTGGTACTTGCAAAGGGTTATAATGAAGGTTTTAGTTTAGATTTTTCTTTTTGAAATTTTAGGAGTTTGTCAAGGTATTCCTTTTGTAGTTAGGAATGATTTATGTGTTTAACAGCTTCAAGAAGGAGTTGTTCTTGGTCTTTGGTCAGTACATTAATGATTTTTGTTTCAAGCTTAGTCCCAGAGGTGGAGTTTGTATTTGATGAAGTGGCTAGATCATCAATCTGTAAAGGTTCTTCAGATGATTCAAAATTCTCTGAATTTGAAGTATCCACAAGAAGGACTGTAATTTTGTTAATGGTTTCTTCTTCTAGTTGTAATTCCTGTAATTTTCCATTTAATCTACAATATCTGAAAGTATGATTATTTTTCCCACAATCGTAATAGGTTATGTCTTTAAGGGAGTTCTTAGGATTTTCATTTGAAGGCTTTTTGTATGGTTTCTTATTTCTATTGTGATATGATTTGTTATAATAGGTTATCTCTAGTTTTGGAATGTTTCTTGTATTTAGATTATGCTTTTCTAACATAATTGTCATTATAAGATTTCTCATTACAACGACCCTGACACTTGGAGTTTGAAGGGTTTGTAAGGCCAAAATCAAACTATTTACCAAAACTTTCTAGTTTTTGTTTGGTTTTCCTCATTTCCCATTTAAGGTATTTTTATAATTTTAAATTTTTGTAGATTTTAAGGCCTTCATTATGGGTTAGGCTTATTAGTTCCCCATAAGTCAATTGGTCATAAGGTATCTGATTGCCACAAGAAGCCCTAATTTTATTCCTAACTCTTTCTCCCAATAAGATGCGTAGACTAACAAAGAAGTTTTCTTTCCAAAAAAGCTTTTTTGAATCCTCTCTAAGCCTCACTCTAGTGAGGAAAGTTGTTTTGTCATTTTGGAAATCACTAAGTCTCTTACACCTAAGGTTGTTGAGTAACTCAACATTTTTTTGTCTTTGAGGTATGAAGGATCTCTTATGAAATAAAGGGATATTGTAAGGATTAAAGTTGAAACAACAATTTGGATGGTGTTTCCATGTTGGTCACCTATGGGAGTTCCATCTTCATGAGTTTGTGTGGAATTTAGTATTTCTAGCTATTTTGTGTGGAATTTAGTATTTCTAGCTGTTGTGCTAGGGTAAGGTAATAATCCCACTAACCTTTTAATTGGCTAGAGAACCCTGCTATGATGAGCTTTGTTATAGCTCTATCAGGAGTTCTAGTTTGGATTTTATAGGCATTAGTTGCCATGGTCATTTGTTGTAAGAGGCTAAGAATATTGTATTTAGACATGACATCTATATTTCATTCATATATGGATGAGGCACTGTATTTGGACTGGTTTAGGATACTAGGTTTGTTTTATGTATCTAGGTTTGGTGTTATGGGTTTTGGATAACTAATTGGCCAGTAAAGTTTCTTCACATGAAAATTTTCTTCTTTGAAGGCTTCCTCATCTGAGGTTTGTATGGGCTTTGACTTATGGCGCTAATGCTTTTGGACTGTGGTGTTTCTTGAGCCATTATTTTTTATGACTCTAAAACATCAATTTGGCTCATTTAATCCTTAATGGCTTTCATGAATTCAATCATATTTTCTTATATTTATTGTTGGTTGAGTTTGGATATTTGGAAAGGTTTGAAAACAAGTGCTTTGAATTTTTAGCTTAAGGATTTTTCCTTATCAGGTTTTTGGGTGTGGCTTTCTATACTAGTCAGTTACGTTCCTATAGTTTGGAGACTAACATTGTTGAAGTTGTTTTGTAAAACCATGTTTTTAATGTGTGTAGACTCATTTTGGACTATTTTATAAGGAGAGGCTTCAATTTATAAGTCACCATGGAAAAAGGTAATTTGCCTAGATAAAGGGTGCTCAGATTGGACTATTTTCCTATTAATTTGCCACTAGGGCAATTTGTTCCAAAAGGTGATAAGGCTAATGGTTTTGGAATAAGGATATTCAATCTCATTTTGTGAGGTATAGATTTCAAACCAAACAAAGAACAAGATATGCACTCTATGTTGGAGAATAAAATCAAAATATTTTCCTAAATCCCCTTTCTCATTTCTAAGAAATGTTTGAAAATCAGGTTTTCTTTTTTGCATTGTAAGGAGCATAAAAATCTTCATACATATATTTTTGGTTTAATTCAAACTATTTTTTCCAAAATACAAATCTCATTGTTTATATTTTGGGTTATGGCAGATAGAGTAAGAGAAGAAGGTGTAACCACAAGTTTTTGGGGGCAACCTACCTTTTGTATAGACAGGATGAGAAACATTTGTATAGTAGTCTACAATTTGGAGTAAGAAATTGGGTAGATCATATGTAGAATACCTATGAGATATATTCGTATATAGGGGCACATATAATGGATGAGAGTTTTGAAACTCATCCTATATTTGTAATACTAGAGGTAGAGCTCTCATTAGAGTATCTCGTAGTGGTTGTTGGTCTATCAAACATTAGTTTTACTTTTTCATCCTGATATTGAGTGATGGTTGTTAATCTCGTGTTTGGCTTTAGTGATTTTGGAATTTCAAGAGGTACAATCTTCTCTAATCTTTCCATTAGATGGATTTGGGATGACAGAGTTTGATCCTACAAGATTTGTTCATAATAAAAGTGTTTCTCCCTTTTGGGAATGGAACCTATATTTGGAAGCAAAGACTGTCATCATGGCTTTGTAATGAATTTCGTAGATGGAGGATTAGAATAGATCCTTCTAGCATTTTGTAGTTATGTGCCTTTATTTGTAAGGTCATGACTTTCAAGATATGTTTATCTTCAATGGATATAGTAATAGTTAGGGTAATCGCTAAAATAAACTAGTCCCTTGCAAAGATGACTAATTTTATATGCCTTGCATCCCTAAGGACAACTAGAATGGAGGTGTATAAGCCTTCTCTAGTAAAGGGTTTGATACTAATATGGAAAAGGCCTATGTGGATGTATTTGTAATGTTTGTTTTGGTGGCTTTATAAGGATTTTTGGGAGAGAAGTTTTATGGTTTCATAAGGTTTGTACAGTTGGATATCTCTCTCTTAAGATTAATTGTAAACTTAGATTTAAAAAAGTTTAATTTGGAGGTTTTATGAATCTGGTCTTTCTACACTCTGAGAATTTTATAATCATCAATATTTTTTGTAAAATCCTCAATGGTGATTTCTTCACTGTTCATTATTCTTTTTTTAGAATTTTCAGAGGAATTGGAGTGTGAAAAAGTATGCAGGAAGTTATCCATGAAAGAAAATGAAAAATCTTCTCAATAGTTTAGAGTATGTCAATGATTTTACTGCCTATAACACAAAAAGGTCTTACTACCTGCTCTGCTCTAGACCCTGATCCAAGAAAGCTTAACACTTCCTAGGATGGGTGTTGTTTGCGTGCGCGCGCGCGCGCACACACACACACACACACACACACACACACACACACACACACACACACACACATATATATATATATATA
>CATIWR010022263.1:0-12585 GCA_949677035.1 Omphalea diandra | reverse complement strand
AATATATCCTCTGTCTGTTTGTCTCTTTCTCTCTCTCTCTTATATATATATATATATATATATATATATATGTATGTGTGTGTGTGTGTGTATACTTAGATATATACATACACACACATACATATATGTGTGTCTGCCCCTTACACTTTTATTTTTTCAAATTGTCCTCATGCACTTTTATTTTGGTTCACATCTCTCTCCTCTTCATGTGCTTAATATCCTCTTTTTGCTTCAAAAATTTAATAAAAACAAAAGTGCATAGAAACAATTGCTAGAAATAAAAGTATAAGGGGCGAAATAAAAAAAAATGAAGTAAGAGGGGTAAAATATGCGTTTTTCCTGCACATACATATATACACATGTGTGTGTGTGTGCCCGCACGCACACATATATATTGGAATTGAGCATTTGGGATTTTTAAATTCCATTTCGATTCGATTATCATTAAAATATTGGTATCGATTAGATTATAACAATTAATTTAGTCTAATTTAAAATTCTTTGTTTTCCATGTAATTCAACTTGATTATTTTATTTGATTTTGAAATCTATTTGTCTCATGCTTACTCTAGTTAGAGGCTACATCACCTAAAAAAATGCTAGCATTTAAGGTTATATTAGGGCCACTTATTGATTATTACAAACAAGTTAAAGAGCTAATCGTTGTCCAAGTTATTTATGTTAAAACTTACAGGTACATCAACTCCTTGAATTATGATGATTGGAGGAGGAAGTGTGTTTGAAAACTCAAAGTATTAGAAAGTAAAGATCAAGGCAAACTCAGTATAACAAACCAACAGGTGTTGCCTTCATCTAATAGGCATTATGGACTTGTGAACGAGTATTGAGATGTCACAACAGGTGTTGGAGAAACACCCTAGCTTGAGCATAGCTTTCTAGACCTCTCAACAGGGGTTGCCTATATCCCAACAGGCATTGGACAACTGCTCAGACATAACTATACATATTGAACCTCGTAATGGGCATTGCACTTTCGCAACCAATTTTGGACAAAGTGCCTTAGATTGAGCAAAACTCTCCAAAACTTGAAATTGGCATTGGTCCTTTACAAAAGGCATTGAAAAAACTCTTTAGTTTATGCCAAAGGCTTTAGACCCCCCAACGAGGCATATTCAATGTTTCAACAAGCATTGAGTACATCTAATAGGCATTGGAAAGTCACTAACAAGCATTGAAAAATTGCCCCAGTTTGATCTATAAGCTCTGAACCCCTCAACAAGTGACTCTCATATCTTAACATGCATTGAATGTACTGCCAACGAACATTGCAAACCATTCAAATGTTAAAGGACTTGTGTAGACATTGTAAAATAAAGCATCAAGTTCATACTTTCTTAAAAACAATAATGGGCATTGAGGTTTAAAAGTAACAACCATTATTTTTATCCAACGGTCATTGAAGAAAAAGTGAATTAAGCCAATGTAAAAGTCAAAGAAGGAGCCTTAAGTCAAGTTCTCTCTAATAGCTAGTCCTAATGGGAATTTCATTAAAGCCAATGATGGTTGAAGGTGTATTTTGTTTGACAACCACTGTTTGCTTGAAATTTATGATGGTTGATGCCTTTCCAACGAGCATGAAGATTACTCAATAGGCATTGTAAGCCCACAATTGTAATGTGAAGTGACATTTCTTTCTCTAACGACTAGTTCTTTGTTCATGCCATAAAAGGACCCGCTCTCAACAAAAATACATAAAGAATTATTTCATTAAACGAGTATTCTATTATGAAAGCTTTTCTCAATCAAATAAGGTGAACAAAGAGTGATCTAACTATCAAGAGAAATTCATTATTTAAAACTTGCAAGAGTTATTTTCAAAATAGAGTTTGAAGAATAAGCTTTTCGAAAATTCTCTTCACATTCTCAATCTCATCAAGCATACCTTGTGAGAATACTTAAAGTGTCTTTATTACTTGAGTGAAAAAGCTTTCCTCCTTCTTAAAGCATTGTATTAGTTTGAGGAAACCTTAGATTGGAAAACTTTAAAAACTAGAACTTATGAAAGGTTTAAGGTAGTACTTGGAAACTACTTCGGGTTAAGCTTAGTAGTATTTGTAATCTACTTGTAAGACGTTGATAGAATCTGAAAATCTATCACTTGTAAAGGCTTGGTAAACGCCCAACTACTTTTGTAAAGGTTGTTGAAAGCACCTTAAGCTATCCACAGAGTGAATGCTCTAATGGAAATACTAGAGGAGATGACATAGGTGAGTTGTGTTGAACCTCTATAAATCTTGTATATTGATTCTTCATCCATTTCCACACTTAGTTTTAATTTTTATTACTTATCATTGCCCTATTCAATGTCTCCCTTTTAGGGCACCAAGGGAGAACACCAATATCATTAATTTGGTATTAATAATTTTTATTTAAATGTATCAATCAAATTTAACTTTAAATCTTAATTTATTGTAAAAAAATTTCAAAAACTCTTTGTAAAACTGCAATAACCAAGTCTCCTCGAGCCTTTGGCCTCCAAGGTTTTCTCTAGAGCTTTGGTTTGTAGGTTGTTTTAGTCTTGGGCATTCAAGTCACTAGTCTCTAGTTGGAAGTCTGTCCATCGACTAGTGGTTGTTATTATGGCTATGGGGGAGGGAGATCGATGGAAAGGTTTGGATCTAATAAGGGACGATGAAGAACCCATTGTATTAGAAGATGAAGTTTCCAAGGAATCTGAGACTAGTGTTATTCTAAGTCTCGTGGGAAAATTGATGACAAAAAAAATTGATTAATGTAGATGCTATGAAACACACTTTTAATGGAATATGGAGATTGCACAAAGGCTTTAGAATAAAAGTGTAGGATGATAATATCTATGTGTTCTAATTTTCTTTGAACGTGACGAAGCTATGCTTTTGTATAGGTGTCCATGGAACTTTGAAAATCATCTACTGGGATTACCTGTATGGACCATTGCTAAGGGCGTCTCCCTTAAAGTAGCTGAGAAAGTCAATTAAGGATGATATACAAAAGGAGGATACACTCATACGTGACATGGTAAAGAAGTTGAACTTCGTCGAGGTTATGGTCTATAATAGGCCAACAACATGAACAATGAGGTGCAGATGTTGGACAATTCTTTGGTGTAAAATCAAATGAACATAATGACACCAAAGAGGGAGACAAGTGAAACCAATGGTCTGATGGAGGGTCAACAAGTGAGAATAGTTAGGTCGAAATGAAGAAAAAGGGTAGGAAATGGAAGAAAGATGCAAGGGATAATTTGTTAGAGAGGGCTAGAAGTTTATGCATGTTTGACAAAATAAGAAAGAGGAAGGAGTGGATTGGGGGACTTGGAGATGATGACTTACTTATGAGCAAAATGGGAAAAAACATGAAGGATGGTAGTAAACAAGGGGACTTTTTAACTAAAATATTAGTCCACTTGGAAGACCTCTGAGTCTATCGGCATCAATGAAAATATTGAGTTGAAATTGTTGGGGGTTGGCAATACTCGATCATTCTAAACTTTACATGGATTGGTCCATAAATATGCCCCAAACCTCATTTCTTTTACTGAGAGGAAGCTTGATAATTCCAAAGTGGAAAAGATTGGTAACGCTTTGGTAATGGAGAATTGTTTGATTTGGATAATATGGGATGAGGAGGAGGTCTGACTTTATTATAGGATAAGGATGTTATGGTACAAGTTCGATCCATGCATGAGCACCATATTGATGTTGACGTGACTCTTAATCAGGTTGGAGATTCTTTCCATTTTACTAGGTTTTATGGATGACCAGTCAAGTGGGAGAAACATCTATCATAGGACTTCCTACATAGGTTTGCAATAGAAAGGCTTGACAAATGGCTGATCGTAGGTGACTTTAACGAGATTCTTTATATCTTTAAGAGATAAGAAGGATGCATATGAAACCCAGTAGTTATGAAATGATTTAAGAGTGTTCTAGATGTTTGCAACTTGTATGACTTGGGTTTTTTAGGGAGCAAAATGACCTAGTGTAAAGGAAATAAAGATAATATAGGAATCGAAGAGAGGTTGGAAATCCTACTTTAATGGGAGGAAATCCTACGGATGTAATGTTCAAGGATAAGGATAAGAACACAAAATATCTCCACCAAAAGGCTTCTTAGTGGCATATGAGGAAGAAAATTATGGGTTTGCGTGGTAATGAAGGTCTTTGGTTTGAGGAATAGACGAGGATGGGAGAGATTGGGATAAGCTATTTTAAGAATCCATTTGCATCCTTAATGTCTACTAAATTGAGCTCTTAAAAGAGTTGATAATAGGGTAATGAAAGAAATGCACCATAGCTTATCAAAACTTTTTTAGCTGAGGGAGTGAAAGCTATAGCGTTTCAAATGAATCTTGTCCAAATGGGATGACAACCTTAGTCTATAAAAAAAATATTGGCATGTTATAAGAGATGATGTCTTAAAATCAGTGATAAAGGAAATCTTAGGCAATCCTATTCCTGATTATTTCAATCATACGTATATTGTCTTTATTCCCAAAGTTAAGAATGTAGTTCATATGAAAGACTTTCGACCCATTTCCCTATGTAATATCCTGTACAAAATTATTTCAAAAGTATTATTAAACATATTGAAAGGTGTTCTTTCGTGCATCATATTGGAGACACAAAGTGCCTTTGTAGGTGGAAGGCTTATAACGAATAATATTCTTATGGCATTTGAGTGTTTCCATCACATGAAGAATAAAACGCGAGGTAGGTCGAGCAATATGGCTCTGAAGCTTAATATGAGCAAGGCCTACTGGTGGAATAGGTTTTTATAGAGGCAGTGATGAGAAAACTTAAGTTTGGAGAAAATAGGATCAATTTTGGTGATGTGATGCATTCAGTCAGTGTTGTGTTTGATTATGCTTAATGGGGAGCCTACTAAATAGTTTAAACTAGCCCAGAGCTTGAGATAAGGTGATCCATGTTAGAATTTTTTGTGTAGGCTAATATTAATAATGGGTTTGTTTTAATTATTTATAAAATGAACTAAATAATATAGTTTATTGATTAGTGGGTAAGCCCAATTGAAATAGTGATCAATTGAGTTATGGGCTTGTGACACCTTTAGTGGGCCAATATGGAAGATGGTCAATTTAGGCCTATTTTAACATGAACCTATGATGGGTGGGCCTGTTAAAATTTATTATAAAAAGGCTAGGTCCCCTCTCCTGCCTTCAAAATGATAACCCTAGTTGTTGTGTCCATTGTAACCGTCTTATGAGAAGGTCAATGAGAGGAAGACCTAGTTTTCGTTTTCAAGCCTTCTAACCTATTATCCCAGTGTTCAATTTTCAGTGATGGTAATTATGGCGCAGAACAATTTGGGATCCAACACACAAACATGTACGCAATTTATTTTTGCTTAACTGTTAAATTGGTGTTCTAAATTTATGTACTAGATCCAAAAATTATTACATTTGGTATCATAGCTTTGGGATTGTATATAATTTAGGACCCTAAATATTTTGATGATTGATGTTGTTGTATCACCTTGATATATTTAATTTGCTTCTACCATCACAAACTACTGCATTGAATTAGTTGGTTTTAACGCGCGTTTCTCGTATAAGAGGTGGCGGGTTCAAAACTTATGTTAGCCAACCTTCTCCTTTTTTTGGCAATTTTTTTTTTTGTTTTCTTCTTCTGTAATTCTTGCACAACTCAACAAACAGAGACCAATTTTTTTTGGTTCCAAACCTAAATCACAAACAGCAGCAATAAGATCTGTGATCCAAGATTCAAACCCCTTCCCAACCCGCAACCGATGTGATCAAAGTTGGAAATTTCTTCCTTTTTTTTGCGTTGGCCAGTTTTTGACTTCTACTTTTGTTACAATCCCATTCACAAATTGGTCCCTTCGGTGGTTTCAAACGAAAACAAAATCACACACCAAAATGCCCAAAGCCGATACCTTTCTCTCTCTCAACGACAGGTTTTTTCTTTCATTATCAGCTTCGGACTCAAGCCCTAAGTTTTGTGCCGATTTTGTTTGCGAACAACAACTATATTGAATGTTTCCTTATTTGTGTTGATTGACTCTATGTTTTTTTTTTTTTTTGGTTTGTGTTGATTGTTGTTGTGTTTTCTGCGAGCGGTTGCGCCCACTGTCAACCGCTCCCATTCGACCCAAATCTGTGATTCTGCGAAACAAAAAAAAAACAATAACACAAGGGAAGGGGGAGGGTGTCATGGGTCTCGAACCCACGACCCCAAGTCTCAAATGCTTGAGCTTTGCCGACAGAGCTAAGTGATTTGCCTGTTAATTTCTTATGCGGGCGAGTATTTAGATAAGTAAAGCTTATATTCATGTGCTTCAAATATATTTTAATTTTATTTCAATAATTATTAATATATATGCATATTAATATTTAAGTGGTTTATATATATAATTAATTATCAGTTTATTATTTAGTGATATTAATTTTGTGATAAAAATAAATAAATTGCTAATAAATATTTATTTTGCACATATATTAGAAAAAAATCACGTGCTTAAAATTAAGGTATATTATGTTTGGTACCTTGTATATTTTTTGAAATATATATTTGTGTTTAGTATGTATTTTAATTGAACTTTTATAAATCTCTAATTAAAAATAATTTTATGGGTTGATATGAGTGTTACCGCCAAAGTGGAACATCCATTGAAATTTCTAAAGTTATTTTTAATTTTTGCGAAGAGATAATTCCAAATCAATTTATATAATAACCTACCCAAATGGGGTTATTAGATGCATTGATTTTGGGAGTGCTTGTTTGAATGAAGAGATACTTCCAAATTAATATATATAATAATATGCTCAAAGGGGGTTATTAAATGCATTGATTTTGGGAGTGCTTATTGAGATGAAGCTATTTGTGATTAGAGTTGCATTAGTCTAGAGAGTCTGTCTGCCCAAAGGGGATAGATTTCTCAAAAACTGGTGTGATCTTGATTTGTGTTTCATAACTAGAAATTTTATTGCATGTGCATGTTCTGCCCAAAGGGGAATATGTAGTGATGCCAGAATTTTCTAGATTGTGTAAATTATAAATTTGATTTTTGTACATAGCCCAATTCTAATACATGTTTTTGTTTTGTCATAAACAGTCTCCTTTAGTCTTAACAATAGTATTGCGACTGTTGAACTCTTGACTAGCACAGACTTTAATAGGTGAAAATAAGACATTCAGTTTATTTTGGGAATGAGTGAGATAAAATATGCTCTTTATAAGAATGAGCCTACTAAACCCACCCGTTAAAGCAATATCGAAGAAAAGGAAATAAAATCATAGTGGGAGTGTAAGAGATTACATTCTAAATATGGTTCACCTTCAAACCAAACTTAGGGATCTTAAACTTGATTTATGTTTCTATTTTAGATAAGATTGTATATCAGCTTAACATTAGAGTCTGGATTTTGTTTAGTTTTGGAGAACACCTATTATGTTCTATCTTTTAGGAGAACTTGATTTTTGTTTTTGTTTTGGATAAGATTGGATATCATTTTTCTATTGGTAATGGAAGAGCTTATATGTTTTTAGATTCTAAATTAATCGGTGAATGTGTTTTATTCGATAATTTATATAGATTGTGTTTGGATAATGTAAGAGATTGTGAACCTTCTTGTGAAGCCAATGTTGTGACCAAACGATCCTTAATTAAAAAAAAAATTTTTCATTGTGGCACAAACGTTTAGGTCATATATCTAGAGAAAGAATTGAAAGACTAGTGAAAGATGATATTCTTTATTGATTTTGAGGATTTTGATGTTTGTGTGGATTGCATAAGGGGTAAATTGACTAAGAATAAAAAGAAAGGTGCTAATAGAAGTTCAGATCTTCTAGAGATTATTCATATTGATATTAGTGGATCTTATTCACCTACTATTTATGGTAATAAATATTTCATTACCTTTATTGATGACTTTTTCATGTTATGGCTATTTATACTTGATAAATGAGAAATCTGATGCTATTGAGATGTTTAAAATTTTCAAAACTGAGATTGAGAAACAATTAAGAAAAGTCATTAAAATTGTGAGTTCTGACCGTGGGGTGAATATTATGGCAAATATAATGAGACTGGTCAACATATGGGAGAGTTTGCCAAATATTTGCAAGAATGTGGAATAGTTGCTTAATATACCATGGTTGATAGTCCCGAACAAAATGGTGTCACTGAAAGGCGTAATCGTACTTTGAAAGATATGATGAGAAGCATGATGAGTAGGTCTAACTTATCTGAATTCTTATAGGGTGAGGCTATTAAAATTGCCTTTTATATTTTAAATCGTGTCCCTAACAAATCTGTACCTAAAACACCTTTTGAGTTGTGGATTGGTAGAAAATCAAGTTTAACCCATTTTCGTGTTTGGGGTTATCCTACTGAGGTTAGAATATATAATCCAAATGAGAAAAAGACTGACCCAAGAACTACCCATTGTTACTTTATTGGGTACCCAACCCATTTTAAAGGATACAAGTTCTATTATCCTACACGTGGCATAAGGATTGTAGAGTATTTGACTGTGAAATTTTTGAGATGGATGTTGCTAATCTAGACATTTCTCAACCGCTTATTCATAGTGTACAAAATGAAATTGCAACCATTCCTTTACCTTTATCTCATAAAAGAATTATAAGGGTTCCTATTCAAGTAGGTGATGATGATGAGGGTGCAATTGATCTTCCTCCTCCTATTGACAATCCTTCGAAGCCTGTTATAATTAGGGGTGTAAGTTTCACAATTTTGAATTAGTATATCACCAAAATCGAACCGCCAAACCAAACCAAAGTCGAAACCATTACAAACTAAAAATTTTCAGTATTAAGGTTTGAGATTTTCATTTTCGATTTTTGGTTTAGGTTTATCGGTATACCGATAATAAAATGGTGTTGTTTTGTTGGAATGAAATAGCGTCGTTTTGTTTGAACAAAATGACACCGTTTTTTTGCTCACGAAATGGTGCGTTTTGATTATTGGATTTAGGTATAGTCGTCCTCTCCTCTATTCTCCTTATCGTCCTCTCCTCTCTTCACCTTTCTCCTTATCGTCCTCTCCTCTCTTCGTTGTTCATTTGCTTTGGATTGATCAAACACAAAACATGATTTAGAGATCCTCTGTTCATTTACTTCAGATTGATCAAAGACAATGATTTAGAGATCTGCCATTCATTTGCTTCTTCTTCTTCAGTCGCCAACGCCATTCATTTCCTCTTTTCTTCTTTAGTCATCGTTCATTGCCATCAGTGACGGAGGCTTCTGATTCTAACCAAGTAAGTGGAATGTACATTTTCATGGTTGTCGTTGATGGCAATGTCCTATCATATGAAGTAAATTTTTTAGATTTTATTTAATATCTTCTTAATTTTGTGAAGTGATTTTCTATTAAGTGTTTTTCTGTGTTTTTCTATATATTGTCAAATGTAATTATATTGATTTATTGATACTGAGTATCCATGTTGTGGAATCATGATACAGTAGCTATTGTGTTAATTTATTGATACTGAGTATCCATAGAAGTTTGTTAAATGTAATTCAAAGGCCACCTTGATAGAGTAGCTATTGTGTTGTTACATTTCAATTGCTAAACTTGCTCAATTATTAATGAGAATCATTCTTATGTACATTTGTGATTATATAAACTTATTTTATTATTGGTAGGTTTAAATTTGACTGATCATAATTTTGTATGATTGTCATAAATAGGCTGTTACGATTAGTAATTCAGTGGATTATACCATTCAAGAAGATCGTTCCAAACGTCCCTCATTGCCTCATAAAATTAGGGAAAAAAGAAAGTTAACATCACATACTTGGGATCACTTTGAGAGGATTGAAAGCAATGGTAAGATCAAAGCTAAATGTATATATTGTGGTGATGTTGTGAGTGCAGACCCTAAGGTAAATAGGACAATTTCAATTAGAAGTCATTATAGAACATGTTCTCATGTACCTAAAGAAGTTGATGGAACAAATCAAAATGTAATCAATGTGCAAAAGTCTTTTAGTGTTAAAATTGGGGAGTCTATTAGTAGTAAAACTACTAAGTTTGATCAAGATCAAGTTAAGGAAGCTTTAGCTCGCATGATTGTAATTGATGAACTTCCTTTTAGATTTATAGAAGGAGATGGGTTTAAAGAGTTCATAGCGGTTGCATGTCTAAAATTTGTTATCCCATCTAGAGTTACAATAAGCAAAGATTGTTATGGTCTTTATGTGAGGGCAAAAAATAATTTGAAGAAGTTTGTTAAAAATTTGGTTGGAAGAGTCAGTATAACAACTGATACTTGGACAAGCTTGCAACGAATTGATTATATGTGTCTCACTATCCATTATGTTGATAATGATTGGAATTTGCGCAAAAATGTGTTAAACTTTTGTTCAATTGTCTCACATAAGGGTAAAGAGATAGGGAAAGCTATTGAGAAGTGTTTAAGTGATTGGGGGATTGATAAAATTGGGGCAATAATAGTTGATAATACTAGTTCTAATGATGTTGCTATTTGGTACTTGAAAGAAAAAATAAAGCATTGGGGTACTAGTATCATGAGTTGTGATCACTTACATATGCGATGCATTGTACATATAATTAATTTAGTTGTGAATGATAGGTTGAAGGAAATTAACATTTCTATCAAAAGAGTTAGAACTACAGTAAGATATATTAGGAAATCATCTGCTAGATTAGCCAAATTCAAGGAGTTTGTTGAGATAGTAAAAATCAACTATAAAAGTTTGTTGTGTTTGGACGTCCCAACTAGATGGAATAGCACATATAAAATGTTGGACACAACCTAAAAGTTTGAGAGGGCATTTAAGACATATGAAGATGTGGAACCTTTGTTTGGAATTGAACTCTTAACAGGTGATGGAAAAAATAATAAAAATAACATTGGTGCTCTTAGAGTTGCAGATTGGGCGAGTATTAGAAGGATGGTGACTTTTTTCCAACACTTTTGTCATGTTACTATAAGAGTTTATGTTTCTCTATATGTCACTTCAAATATATTTTTTCATGAGATAAGTTCTGTTCATTGTCTCTTAAATGAATGGGTTTAAAGTGATGATGTAAAGTTGAATGGCATGGCAAAAAAGATGAAAGCTAAGTATGATAAGTATTGAGGGGGCATTGAAAAAATTAACAAACTCATTTTCATTGCGGTAGTACTTGATCCTAGATTTAAACTTGAGTATGTTAAATTTGGGATAAAAGAGATGTATGTGGATGATAGTGGAGATAAATTAGTGAAAAGTGTGAGAGATGCCACATATGATTTGTTTAATGAATATTCTAGATTGCATGGGGTTGAAAATTCTTATTGCATTAGTGACTCAAGTTCTCAAATTTCAACTGTAAGTGAAGAAATTTCAAGTAATGATCAAATACAAAACATGAAGCGGAGTATGCAATCAAAGTTCAGAAAGGTTAAAAATCAAAGTGGTAGCTCTTTATCCAAGTCAGAATTAGATAAATGTTTAAATGAAGAGTAAGAAAGTGATGAGAAGGAAGACTTTGATATCTTAGGATGGTGGAGGATGAATGGGCCTAGGTTTCCAATTTTATCTCATATGGCTCGCGATATATTGGCTATTCCTATTTTCACAGTAGGTTCAAAATCGGCTTTTAGCACAGGTGGGAGGGCACTTGATGCATTTAGGAGTTCTTTAACTCCTAAAATTGCTAAAGTTTTAATATGTTGCCAAGACTGGTTGCGATCATCAAGAACTTTAGACTGTGGAGGAGGATTTAGAGCGAATGGAAAATGATACTTCTTTATTCTCTATTTTTTTACATTATAATTTTTATTTTCTTCTATTATTTGAACCATTGGTTACTTGAGATATAACATCTATTATTTTTTTATTTGTTGCAGCAATTTTAGGTCTTAAAATTGATTAATTATGCTACTTTAATGAGGATGAAGATAAATGTTACTGTTATAATAAAGAATGATACTTATATATTCTCTATCATTTTTCAATTGTTCCATTTTTTTAGGTCACTAAACCGTAACTGAGCAAGTCGTCAAGCACTAATTGGTGTTTTTAAGGAACACATGCTATCTTTGGTTGGCGAGTTTGAGCTTCTTATTCTGCTTTGTTAAGATTTCAACATTTGACTATTGTATTTTACTATATAATCGGATTGGTCAATTCAATCTTTTGATTGAATTTAAAATTCTCTCTATCCCAAATTCAACTCTACTTTCAGTTTTTCAATGCAGCTGTACAATACTTACTACCATTTTGTTAATATTATGTTATGGTCTCTGGCAATATCATCCATTAGGTTCTATTTTGGAAATGGAGTAATGTTTACATATTACAATTTCTCTCAATCAAGACTCTCACCTACAAGTTAGGTTATTATATATATATCAACATCACCCTCATTTGACATTTTATTTTATACTACATAAAATATTTTTAAATTAATTAAAATATTTTAAAATTAATTTTTGAATTAATCAAAATTAAAAATAAATTTATACATTAATTTAGTGCAATTGAAAATTTTAGTTATCTAATTACTATTTACAATAATCATCGATTTATCCTATTTGAAATTATAAACAGAATAAGTTGTTTTTTTTTT
>CATIWR010022261.1:0-48002 GCA_949677035.1 Omphalea diandra | reverse complement strand
TATATATATATATATATATATATATATATATATATATATATATTTGTCATGCTTCAATTCAATTCTCTTTTTTTAAGTGCTCTTTTTTTAAAAAAAATTGAATTAAAATTTTGAATTGCTTTTTTTAAAAATAAAAAATTTAATATAAATTTAAAAAGTAATAAATTCAATTTAATGTAAGACAATAATAACAAAAAATAAAAGAGCTAATTTAAATTTTAAGTAATAATTAATAAATTAATTAGAGATAAGTAAGAAAAACGTGATTTAGATATTTTTAGGTCAAATAATGCAATATTTTTTTCAAATTATAGCTTTTCAATGGCTTATTATTTTTGTTTTCAATGATTTTCTCCTCTTCTTTTTTATGTCTATTCTCTATTGTAAATCTATTAAAAAATGAAGAAATAGAAATATGCAGTTTTTAAAAAAATTTAATAGAAAATACTAGTTAATTTATAAGGAAAAGAACTACAGAATATATAAAAAAAAATCGTTAGATATTATTGGGGATAAACATGTTTAGCACAAAACTATTTGAATATAAAGCATATTGTTTTAGAAAAACATAAAACATAAATTCAAGTTCTAAAATTATTTTTTCCTGTTTTCTTCATGATACACTCCATTTAATTGAATAATAATTATTCTCACTAAAACATAACGTCTCACAATATTTTCACTCTAAATTTCATAAAGTTTTAAATATTGTTACACATATTATTTTATAAGATATTTTTTGAACTTTCTTAATTACTTCAATGACCTAATGAAAGGACCAACCCTCTACTGAATTTCATCACCAAGTGCTCGTATGAACTCTTAATATATGCATTTTGGTGAACTTCACTCAGTCAATTGTTTCGTAATCACATCAGCAAAATTTCAAATGACATTGGAAATGAGTTTGTAATTCTGTGCGCATTAATTTGATTTTGAAAAGTGGTCAATCAATCATAATCTGAAATCAGCTTTCTCAATTTTATGGTAAAAAGAATGTCTTCAACCAACATTGATTTAGACTGTTGTTTATTTTTTCTAAGTTAATGGAGTACTCAATTTGGCAGTTGCATTCTTAGCCACAAATAATTCTTTATAAAGATTTTCATGATCATAAATCATTTACTAAACTAAAGATTACCATAATAAATTAACACATGAATAAGCACATGCCTGCATAGTTTAATGATAAAAAATGCCATTTTATGAAGTGGAGATTTCAAATTTAATTCATTTCATATCCATTATTATAATGAAACTATTCAAGGGAGAGATATCTCTATTATATACCCTCTCATGAATAAAAAAAATATAACATGTAAATAAAAATGATAATTAACAATAGCGTACTTTAGTTTTGAAAATCGTATTATCTTAATATTGTCTACACTTCAATTTAACGGAAAAATGTTATTAGTAGTCTGAATAATTGAATATTTATGAGTTCAAAATTCAAAACTCTACAAATAGGAAAAAAAATATCACTGGCTAATGATTGAATAAAATCTTTAAGAATTCAAAACCCCTATAACTCATCTCCTTATATATATATATATGATTGAAATAAAAACAATTCGTTAATCAAAATTAATGTCACTATACAGCAAAAACTTTAAATCTAATGAGGGACAAGAAGCTCAAGCAAAAAATAGACTTTATTTGCTCAACCTTTGAGCAAGCCATCTAGTTGGCTGGTTTTTGTCTTTAGGTATCATCAATTTATTAAAAAAAATTAATGGAGATATATGTGATATGATATTATGATACATAATAAAAATAAACAAAATAAATCCCAATAAGAAAAAAGACCAAAAAAAGCTATGTATATTAGGTTGACTATAAAATAAATATTTAAAAAAAAAAAACAAAACAGAAAGGGACCATGGACTGAACATCAACTTGATCCAGACTTGGGAACTTGCTTTGAAATATCAAAGAGGATTCAGAGAAGTGCATGTGCATATATAGTCGATGTATTTTGCCTTAGTCCACTTGAGCTTTAGATCAATAAAAAAAAATAAAAAAAAAAGAGGGTTGGTGAAAGGCTTTGCATATGTGGTCAAGACACCACGAATGACTTTGAATGGTATTTCCATGGTAGGAATCTTAGGGATAATATATGATATGACACCTGCTCTCTACCTTCTCATTTCCCACTTGCCAATTTTTTATTTAGTTCATTTTTATTGTTCTTGAGTAAGGTCCTAAATTGTGTGGGGCTAAAGCCTAACTATTACTAACTCATTCATTGGTGACGTTTATTTGATGTTTTTGTGTTATTTTTATTTTAAATTTAATTTTTTACATTTCAGTTATTTTTTAACAATTGTATATTTAATTTCTAGTTTTAAAATATAACTTAGTTAATTAATTTTGATAATTAAATATTATTAATGTAGTTTTAATAATTTTATATATATTATTGATAACATATTTCAAAAAAATTGGTAGATAATTATGAAAAGATTTTATTTAAAAAAGGTTAAAATGATGTATAACATTTTTTAATTGTATTGAAACCAATATGTATAATTAAAGTAGCATTTATATCCATTATATCTATGTCGATAAAAGTCTAAAAATTACACATTATTAAATAAATAAATGTATTTTTTAAGATAGCGTTTTATATTTTTTTTAGAAAGCTTAATAGATGATTAATTATTTTTTTATTAAAAAGTTTAAAACTGAAAGTAAATAATAATTAACGGAATATTTAAAATTTTTAATTGCACATTACATAATAAGTTTTAATTTTTTTTATAAATGATATAACAAAATATAGTTACATTTTATAATAATATGTCAATAAAAAAGTATAATATTTTTATTTATTTTTGTTCAGAGTGTGTCTATATATATAATATTCCTTGTTTTGTTTGGACTGCTGAGTTTTCTTTACTTCCATACCAACCAAAATAAATTGAGCTTAAAATTAAAATAAAAATGATAATATCAAAATAAAGAATAGAAAAGACATTTATTAATTTATTATTATTTTTGGGTGGGAGGTTTGAAAGAGTAATATTTTCAGTAAATAAAAGGAAAAAGTCTAGTGACAAAGAAAAAAAAAAAAGCCTTTTTATTATGAAATATCAAATTAAATCCTTGAAATGGGCTGTGCGGTTGCCATAGAGTTAAGAGGTCTATCCGTTTTTTTTGAACATGACAACAAACGGCGGGGAAAGCAACGTCAAGTCATGTGGATGCATTATTAAGGGGTGTGTTCACATTGGTATTTTGTTGTATCGTTTACCCACCACCAACATAAATTTTTTTTTCTTTTTTTTGACCATTTAATAATAATATATTTGTAGATATTATTGTTATGCAATAGTTATTAAAAAATTTTGAATTGAAATTTTCATGATTTAGAATGAACATAATTTATTGTAGTTGTATGATTTTAACTATTAAATTTTAAATTAACGATTGATATTCAGCATTTAATAATATATAATATATTTTCTGTATGTAATTTTTATAATTAATTTGATACAATTTAATCTAAATATTTTTACTTTATTGAACGAGGACTACTGATGTTGAAACAATCCAAATTCAAAAACTTTGTATAAGCCTCAACAAGGAACCCATTAAATATTACAACCAAATTCAAACATTAATGATCAATTTTCATCATTTATTATGCTATACAACTAAATGCCTTCTCGCATTAACCAAAAGAAAACAACTGAACACTAGAAATACTCATAGTCATATAATATTTTCAATTCACTATTTATTTAACCTAAACTCTTTATTATAAAGAATAATTGAAGAAAATAAGAATATAACTCACTTTTTAACTCTAAATTATAAATTAGTAAGTGAGTATGACTTTCTATATGCAGAAAATCAAAATTCATTATTTATATAAAATGTAATTAATACAGTTCACTTTTTTATTATCTTATTTTCTATTACTCATTCTATTTCACAATATATATCTTTTTAAGATTGTGTACTTGAATTAAGAAAAACAATTAATTATAAATAATTTCAATTGATATTGACTAATAATTGTCTTCAATTGATATTGATTAATTATAAATAATTGTCTTCAACTAAAACTCTATACTAGCACTAGTAAGAAAACATTTAATTAAAAGAAATATGATAATGAGGGTAAATTTGGAAAACAAGTAATTAATATTTTCCAAAATTCACTTTTTATTATACATGTATAAAACCAAAATTCACTTTTTATATAAAATGTAATTAATACAGTTCAGTTTTTTATACATATTAATAATATCTTTTTTTCTATTATTCATTCCGTTTCATAATATTTGTATTTTTAAAGTTGTGCATTTAGATTAAAAATAATTAATTAAAAATAATTTCAATTGATTTTGATTAATATACCCTTAATTGTCTTTAACTAAAAATATACACTAATATTAATAAAAAATATTTAATTGAAAGAGAGAGGAGAGATGATGATTAAGGTAAATTTAGAAAACAAATAATTAATGTTATATTGGTAATGTAAAATGAAAATTATATTGAAATAAATTTTTTTCTAAAACGACGAATATTGTGGAACATATTGAATAGCTTTTTTCTAGGAATTTTTTTTTTCCTCTCGTCCTACAATACTCAAAAAAATTAACATTAAATATTTTTATGAGATAAAACAAAATGAAATATAAAGAGTCTATTATACTTAAATAAATTTATTTATTTTTTATATTTAAAAATTTTTTAAAATATTATTTATTATCCAAAATATATTATTTACCTTAAAGAATATCAATGAAAATGTTCTAAGCATGTGATGGATAAGGGGAAATCATTTCTCTCGTCAAGTTCTGTTATTTAATCCAATGAATAATTTAAATATAATGACTGACATTTCATGTCCAATAAATGCATAAACTTCAGATTAGGGCTTCATAGTACATTTTGTCTCTTGGTTTTGTGAAAGTGACGACCGATCTCTCTCTTATCATCCCATTTCTCATTGGTACTCTCCTGGTGACTTATACAGGAGGTTACTAGTAATTTTTGGCCCGTAAAAATCTATTTTCTTTTTCTTTTTCATATTTTATCTTACAAATAAGTAATTTCATATATAAATTTGAGTTTTATTTTATTTTTTTATATAAAAGTGGTCCTGAAATATTTAAAATAGTTCTCTTTTTTATGCAAAAATGCATGAAGTCGATCTATAAATATAGAGTGCGAATCTGCATATTTGTGAGAGAGAAAATTCTATTATTTAGTATTCCAAGATTATTGTATAATTTAGATTTAAACTCTTAAAAATCTATGACTATCAAAATTGAAAATACTTTTTCGAACAAGAGATTCAAATTAAGTTTAACCAGTGTTTTGAAATATTATTTAAAATTTAGAACTCTTTCTGCTCATTATAGAAATAAAACTGCGTTTTTATTGAGTATTATTCACATATTATTATTCATAAAAATATTATTTTTTTAGTATTGAGTGATCTTACAGTGTTTATATATAATAATTGTAAAATTTTTAGCTCTTTTGATTCTGATTATATTTATTACTATAATTTTTAACTTCTATAAATTTCTTAATTTTTAATGAAATCTTTATTTGATGATAAAAACATATAACATATGAGAGATATTTTCAATAAATTGGAAATAGATATTGTCAATAGATAATATCCACTAAGATTCGAGAGATATTATTTGTACTTCTGAAAAATGTACTTTGATAGTGTTTTCACATGTATTTGCATTACCATAGATTAACAA
The DNA here is from genome assembly GCA_949677035.1 of Omphalea diandra. Classification (NCBI taxonomy): domain Eukaryota; kingdom Viridiplantae; phylum Streptophyta; class Magnoliopsida; order Malpighiales; family Euphorbiaceae; genus Omphalea; species Omphalea diandra. Next base: position 42,264 of record CATIWR010022261.1, on the reverse strand, counting down.
TTTTATTTATTTATTCCTACCACTTTATTCAAAAGCAACTCATAATTTGATTGGAGATATTTATTATTTTGCACGTTGTTACAATATATACATATAGAATTAATAAAATTAAAAAAAAAACATAAGAAATATGTTGGGAAAAAAAACATGAGAAAGAAGAATTTGGTATACAATAATAGAATCTATATATTAGCCTAATTAATTAAGGGTCCAATTTGCTTGCTCTATCTCAAGGCTATTTCGTCATATTTTTTTTATAAGAACTTTGAGGGTAGCTGATGAGAGATGTTGAAAAATCGGTGCTCAGTTAGGTGTAATTTTTCTAATCTTGGTTAATTACGTTTATATTGAATTTAAACTTATAATTTTATTATCTTGAACACGATTCTAATGTTAGTCTAATTGAATTACTTATTCATAATCATTTTTAAGCAGCTACAATGAAAATAGCAAAGATTTACTTAGTATAATTAAGATTCAACCAAACTAAATCCTGACTTGAATTTGAACCTACTTTACAACTATATATCATATGTGATAGGAATAGGATAGCAAAGAATTTGTCAATAATCAAACACTAATATCTTAGTTTGCAAGTAGAGAAGATAATTTTTATTGAATTTAGAAATTAACTCAAATTTATTTAAAAAAGTATTTTAAAATTGATCTTTTAAATATGATATGGAAAAAAATATGATTCGGTTTAATATAATATAAAAAAATACAATTCAATTTGATTGGATTTTTTCATAAAAAAAATAAAAGGACAGATAATTTATAAGAAAGTAAGGGCTTATTTAATTTAACAATAATAGTTAGTAATAAATGATAATAACAACCGATCAACGGAGAACCATCAATTGCGAATAAGGAAAAATTATTGATAATATTTTAAATATTAAAATTAAAAATTTAAATTTCAATACTAAATATTGATATTTATTGAATGCATGTCCTATCAAAGGGACGCTAAAAGAAACGAATGGTGAGGAATTGCCGACACTGCGTCAGCCAGAGCTATCCGACTAATAATTAGGGCAAATTGTGAGTATGCGTGTGTTTCAACCACTAAACGTCTTCACCTACTACAACACACACAAACTCTTTCTCATCATGCACTCTTCTCTCTTCCCCCTACCAAACCAAACCCTTTTCTCGTCCTAACTTTTATATCATGCCATTCCCTCATGCTTGTTTTCAATTCAATTATACATCATCATCATCATCATCACTAATCACTATAATATTATACTATTTGTTTGTTCAATCTCAATCTTAACCTTAATCACCTTTCATGTCATCAATGCATCACCACTTGTTGTGGATATAATTATCTCTATGGCTTTGTTTTGGTGTGCAAATGTTTTTTATGTGTGAAACATAAATTTATTTATTATAATGTATCTTATTCAAACAATTATTCTTTTTTTCTTCTGTTTTTTTTATCAAATTTCTATTTATTTGTAATTAATTTGGTCCAACCATAAAAAAAATTAAAATTTCTTACGTTTTCATAATTGAATTTATACCTTTCAAATAAATAATTATATTGAAAATTGACTAAATTTGTACCATTTATATTACTTAAAATCAAAATTCATATTAAAAAATATTGTTATTTGCTAACACTAACATATTGTTGTGATGATGTGGATACAATTAACGCCTTTATGATTTTGTGATGTTATCTCTATGACTTTGTTTGGTGCAAATGTTTGTTAAATGTGAAACGTAAATTTATTAGTTATTATAATGTATTTTATTCAAACAACTAGTATTATTCTTTTGTTTTGTTTTATGAACTTCTGTTTATCTTTAATTGAGTTAGGTCGATCACTAAAAAAATCAAAATTATTTCCATTTTTATGGTTGAATCTAAATCTTTTAAAGTGAATAATTTTTTTTTAAAATTAACTAGATTTATATCAATTGTATTATTTGAAAGTCAATGTTCATATTAAAAACTATTGTTATTTACTAACATGGCTATTATATAATTATCATGCATATTATAAAAATACTTATCCAATATATATATTAATTTGAACTTTTAAAAAACAAAGGAAAATATATTTTTTTTAATTATCTGAAACTTTATTGACAATTATCTTAGCAAATAGTATAAGTTCATTACATTTAATTTGCATACAACTGATACAAGTTTATATAATTTTGATTAAAATTATTTTATATTTTTAAGGTTTGAATGTAATTATAAAAATTTAAAAATATTTGATTTTTTTTTATCATTAAACCATTAAATTAAACTAGTTCTAACTTTTATATACATAGGGGGCCAAAGGCAGTAATTAAACTAATTATACTATGTGATTTTTCTTTTTAATAAATATGGTCCCGTAATTTATTTATTAACAAAATTTTATCCTGCAATATAATATCATTTGCAAAGTGATACTATAACCATAATTCCGTTATATCCATTTGACTTGATATCAAATTCTGAATATTATTTAAATTAATTATGTATCTAAAATTTGAATGTAAAATTTCTTCACTCTAAATACAAAATTTGTTCAATTTTTTTATTTACTTTTTGTATATATTTGAATAAATTCTATAGTCAAATATATATATATATATATATATATATATAAAAAGTAAAAAAATAAAACAAATTATATATTTAGAGTGAAAAAATTATGTATCCATATATAATTAGCTGAAATAATATATAATATGATATAAAGTCAGATAGATGTAATGAAGTTACGAATCTGATATCATTTTACGAATGACGTTATAGCATAAGGTATAATTTTGTCGATAAACGAACTACGAGACCAAAGATGAAAACTACAACGTAAAATTTTATACTTTCCCTAAGATTTTTTGTTGCTATTTGCATGATTTGTGTATGCACAAATCACACTGAGTATACAGATAAGATCCATTAATTAAATGACTTTGCACATACTATTGCATTGATTAAGAGCCTTAAAAGTAGGTGAGGAGAGTAAACAATCAAGAAGTTGTTCATAAGCTAATCATTCTTCTTAGGGCTTGTCCCATTAGCAACACTAAGAATGGTAAAATTTTAATATTTCATTTTTCTTAGAACCCAAAATTTTTTTTTAAAAAAATCTTCTTCATATGATTTTTTTTCTTTTAGAAACTACATTATTATTATTGTTTTTTTCACATATAATAATTTAAAAAACAAAATGAAGGAAATTGCTATAGAGTTGTTGCTGCTGCTAAAATAAAAGTCTTTGAAAGAGATTGACTTTGAAATATTGGAAATAGACTACTTATATATGGGAAAATAATGAATTAAATAGTTGTAGAGTTGGTTGGTGCAGGGGTGAGCAAAAACCGAACCGAGCCGAAAAATCAATCGAACCAAGTTGATTCGGTTCTGTTTGATCTTTTAATAAAATCAGTTTGTTCGGTTATAATTTTAAAAAAATTAGGTTTTCGGTTCGGTTTTTAGATAGAAAACCAAAAAACTGAAAAAATCAAATTAACCGAAGTAATAAATAAATCAAACCAATTTGAATGAACCAAATTTAAAATACATGTAATTTAATTGAAACAAACCGAACCAAATTTTTATAAGATCGATTCGGTTTGGTTTATAGGCACATAAATTTCGGTTTAATCGATTCAGTTAATTCAGTTTTAAAAAAATTTCGGTTCTGTTTGGTTATAAATATAAAAAAATTCGATTTATTAAAATTTGATAAAAAATCGAACAGAACCAATCAAACCGATCGAACGCTCACCCCTAGGTTGGTGTAAAAGAAAGAGAGTCTAAAAGCTGAAATTGAGAAGACACTTTCCAAGCCTTGGCTTGTTAACAATTAATCCAGGCTTCAAGTTAGAGCTTAGAACTTGTCCCCATCGGTTGGTGAGGTCAGGTAACAAGTTACCCATCAAACGATTTGCACGCATGCAAATTCATTTCTTTTAAAGTGTGCCTACAAATAAATCATACAGTAAACAAATTTTAATTTTATAAATAGTATATTATTCATTTTATTTCTTAAATGTATATATCATATTCTATGGATGCCAATAAACCAATGATTTTTATTGCCATAATTACTTATATAATCTTACCGTTATATTATGAGGTAGATTGTCTGTGTAGAGCCGCGACATCTATGCCTACAACTGAACCACATTTTCCAATTGGATTCTATTTCTTTAAAATCTATAGATATTGCTATTTCTTTTATGCTCATGTGAGTTGTAATTTCCATGTACTATTAAATGCCCATTTGACTTGTACAAGGAAAATAATTACAGAAACAGTCATTACCTAATACTAAAAAGTATGTAATAACAGCATAAGCATGATTATGTCATATATTAGTCCAAAAATACACTTCTAGATTACCAATACACTGGACTGCTAAATGACCCCATGTGAGCTAGAGCTAGGTAGATTTTAAAACATGCAATTTTATTTTATAAATAAAGCGATTATATGAAAAAAAAAAAAAAAAGAAAGTAGATAAATTGAAATATGAACCATTAGATTTAAGAGAGGACATTGTTCGGTGGAAACCGAAAAAATCAATCAAATTGATTCAATTTGATTTAGATATGATTTTAGTCTGGCTTGATTTTTTTGAAAAAAAATTGATTAATTTAGTTCGATTTTTAGATAAAAAAATTTCTATTGAAGTAAGCCAAATTTATTTAAAACTAAATCAAAATAAATTGAACTTATATTAAATCAAGTCAATAAGATTAAATTCAATTTAAAATTTATTATTTATATTCAATATATAAAAATATATTAAAAATTTATTATTTGTATTGAATATATTTTGAAATATACTATAAAAATTATTATTCATATTGAAAATAATTTAAAATCATTTTTTAAAATTTCAATTTAAACTGAACTATAATTAAACTAAACTAAATTAATTTAGGTTGACTTGACTTATAACATTATTCCCTTCAATTATATTTATTAATTTTAAAACTCGGTTTGATTTGATTTCCACCGAATCCTACATTAATTAGATCACCAATTAGACACACAACTACCAAAGCCAGCCCGCTCTCCCTATCCCACCAATTGGAGGAAGGATCCACCTACCCAAATTTTGGTAGGCATGTACATGTAGATCACAGTGGCTACCAATGGAAATGCCATCTAATGGTCATTCAACCCTGCAACTGTTATAAGAAAAAAGGAAATCAGCAGAAGTATCCTCAACTCTCACTTAGAGATAACATGGCCTGCGCCATGAACCTGAACGTGACTAGATATTCACTGAAAATGGAATGGAATCATGATTTTGGATTGGATTATGACTTCTACACATACTTCTTCCCTCTTTTAACCTTTTATGCATTCACCATAAAAAATTTTGTTGTACCCTCGCATCCAAACATCATTCCAAAATGTTACAATACAACATTCAGAAAGTCACCTAAGAGCATTGAAAATATCTACTTACCAAAAAAAATTTTATAGGGTTATAGAAAGACACCGAAAAACTTACTCGACCCAAATAATAATATATACATATTTACATTTTCACATGCATTAAAAAGTTACCAAAATTAATAAATAAAATGAAAACTTTTAGAATATCTCAAAATTTTAGACTATCTCAAAATTAAATATCTAAAGACAAAAATAGTAAGTTTTAAAAATTCTAAATGGAAACTTCTTCAGTTAAAAATTATTGAATTATTATTTATTAGAGTCGCTGATATTACAACATTACATAGGTAGAACACAGTTAGAAGTCTAAATGAACCAAGACAACTTGTAAACTTCTCAGGATCAACTTGAGAAATACTTGAAATCAATTCGAGTTACTCAAATAATCGAGTGAGTCAAATCAAAATTTCAAAATACTAAATTTGAGAGACCCGTGAGACTAGTCGAGTTTAGACATATTTACAATATTATCAATAACTTAATTGATTCGTATTTAATTGAACTTAATCAAGTTTAATTGAGATTATTCAAAGCTAAATTCCAATTTATAAAATTCACAAAAAAAAGTTTATATAAACAAACAAATTTAATTGAGTCAAGTTTGAACCTTCAAATATTTAACCAAACTCGAGCTTAAAAATTAAAGCTCGATTAAACTGAAACTCAAATTTCAAATTTTCAAATAGAACTTGAGTTTAAATTTCAAATTTTTAAGTCGAACTTGAGTTTGAGCTTAATAGATTTTGGCTACCTCTAAACATACTACACAAGTCTACAGTGTTTAACGAAAATCGAAGATAACAGTACTACAATTAAAAAAAATAAAGATACATATATGCATTTTCATGTCACAAAAAAAATATAAGGGCAAAGTTTTATGATATATATATATAAATATAAATATTTTTATAACCCATTTCCTTCAAAGGGTGTCCACAAAATAACATAGATACATACAAAAGATTGAATTAAAAATGTCCCAACTTGAAAATAATAGAAATAAAAATATTCCGAAAAAATTAAAAATTAATCCATTTTCCCCTTTGTGCAAATAATCACACGTTAAAGGGACATTTCGGGTAATTTCAATTTTCCGACTACGATGAAGGACACCAAGGCGTCATATCCATAGGATAACTCCCCAACACCCGCAAAAACGACGTGAACTCCTGCACTTCCGCCAACGCGTTCTGCGCCCGCAGCTCCGCCATCGACGCCTCGAAATCCACGTAAAACATATACTCGAAATGCTTCGCCGTTCCCACATTCGCATCATCCACCAACCTAATCGGACGGTTACGATGCGGCCTGGATTCAATCTTTGTCAAACTTATATTCCGAAACGCAAACGCCGACAACACCTTGAAAAGCACGCTCGTCCCCTCATCATGAGCAAACACTATACTTGTTTTAAAAGGCCGGTCCGTTCGCGGGATTATCGGCTCACGCGCTAGCATCACAAAGCGCGTCACGTTACTCGAATCGTCTTGGATTCCATCCGCCAGTATCTGCAGCCCGTACAGCTCCGCTGCGCGCGCACTGGCTATTGCCGCAGTGTCGCGCAGGTTGTTGGCGGCGATGTATTCCGCCGCGCCGGCTGTGTCATCGACTGCCTCCCGCGCGGCTTGCAGGCCTAGTTTGGTGAGTGTGTGTTCACATTGCGCGAGCGCTTGCGGATGAGAGATGACACGTGTGATGTATTCTTTTCGTACGCCTGGGAGCGCAAGGAGGCAGTGGTGGACGGGAAGTTGGACTTCGCCAACGATGTGGAGGCGGTGGCGGAGGAGGAGGTCGTAGTTCCTGTGAATAGATCCGCCGAGGGAGTTTTCAACTGGGAGAACGGCGCGATCTGCGATCCAGAGCTCAACCGCCTGGAAAGCCACCTCGAACTGGTCGCAAGGTATGGCTTCGCAGTTCGGATACGCTTTTCCGGCGGCGGCTTCGGAGTATGCCCCGGGAACTCCTTGGTAAGCCACGCGGAGCTGAGAGCCGTGCATTGGAGCCGGGGACAGGTCAGTGATACTCAACGGCTTCATCGGCTTGTTATTTTTATCTTCACTGTCATGGGTATTCTTAAGAGGGACTAGTTTGAGGTCGATGGAGGTTTTATGGCCGTTGACGGCGGCTATATGGTCAGCTCCAGCGCCGTTAGTGTCGTTGTCGCCTGCGGATTTATCAGTAGGTTGCTCCTGAGCAACGACTTTGCTGGCTAATATGGCGCAGGAGCTTTGCCAGTCAGCTCGGCTGGATCCGACGCCATTTGGGAAGTGAACCGCGTTGTTCTTGTAAATACAAGTAAGAACAAGTTTGTCAGGGGTGACTCGGGCGAGTGGGCGCCGAGTTGGGAGTACTAACTTAAGTGGAGACGATGGGGATAGCGCCTGCATCATTAACAACAACAACAATGATAATACGTCTGCGTTTTGTGTATTATCGTGGTGCGTTTGAATGTTAGTAAGGAAAGAAAGGGAGTGGATTTCGTTTTAGCTTGGTGTTCTCTATAGAAGGGAACGTCAAGCTGAGGAAAGAAGGTGGGGGTATAAGAGGATTATATAGGGGCCGCCAACTAGTGGTGGGGAGAAAAAAAGAGGTCTTGGAGAGGATGGTGCGCGTGCGCTTGCGCGTTTTGAGTCAATCCCTCACACCTAACCCCTTCTTCCGTCTCTCTCTCTCTCTCTCTCTAGGTCCCATATAATAATAATAATAATTGATATTATTGGTTTAATATTATTTATTTATTTATTAAAAATGTATGTATTTGTATTGCTTTTAAGGGGAGGACAAGTAGCAAGGAAAAGTCTTACATTTTCATGAATTTTTGAAGGGAAGATTTTTCTTTTCTTCTTTTTTTTTTTAATTAAAATTTTCTTGGTTTATAGCCCGAGAACGTGAATTGAAGTTTTGTTGGTGACTTACTAGAAGTCTCTACCTATAATCAGTAATGAATGTGTGGGGGATTTTGGTAGTGAATGTGCCTAATTACTTCTGAGGTATTTGCTAGAAGTCTGTTCCTTAATTGGTAATGAATGTGTTGAGGAAGATGATGACTAATTAGTAGATTATGGCTAGGAAAGGCAAGGATATGGAGTTTCTTTAATTCGTAGAGTACGGAGTTGAATGTAAGAAATTATTCTAACCTCGATAAATGAAAGCTCTTAGAAGAAATTCTTACTGGAAATATTTTCACATTTCGAAAATATTTTATATTTTGAAAATATTTTTTTTAATTTATCAAAATTTACTTGAAATGTTTCAAATTTATTTTTATAATTTTAAAAAATTAAAAAACGAAAATTCATAGTGAAATTGTATCATTTTTAACTTTAGTAGACAAGAGTTATTATATGTGTTGTGGGTTTGGAGTATATATTTAATAAAGTATCTTTATGTTTGATCATGTGACAGTACCTTTTAGAAAAATGACGGTTAATTAGCAGATTATGGCTACGAAAAACAAAGATATGAAGTTGTTTTAATTATTAGGGTAAGGAGGTGAATGTAAGAAATTGTTCTAACCTCGATATATGAAAACTCTTAAAGTAAACTCTTAGGGGGAATATTTTCACATTTTGAAAACATTTCACATTTGGAAAAGATTTTTTTTTTTTCAGAAAATTTACCAAAACTTACTTAAAATGTTTCAAATTCATTTTTATAATTTTAAAAAATTAAGAAAACGTATATCCATATTGAAATTATGTCGCTTTTAACTTTTAACTTTAGTAGACAATAGCTGTTGTATGTGTTGTGGGTTTGGAGTCCATGTTTGATAAAGTATCTTCATGTTTGATAAGGTTTGACAATACCTTTTAGAAAAATGATGATTAATTAGTATAATATGGTTAGGAAAGGCAAAGATTTGGAGTTATTTTAATTAGTAGAGTATGAAAACTCTTATGGGAATATTTTCACATTTTGAAAATATTTCATATTTGGAAAACGTTTCTTTTCATAAAATTTTAGTAAAACTTACTTGAAATGTCTCAAATCTATTTTTATAATTTTGAAAAATTAAGAAACATATATTCATATTGAAATTGTGTCACTTTTTACTATAGTAGACAAGAGCTGTTGTATGTGTTGTCAGTTTGGAGTCCATGTTTGATATGGTATTTTCATGTTCGATAAGGTTTGATTATAACTTTTAGAAAAAGAAATAGTTTTGGTATGATTTAATAATTGTTTGCTTTAATACTTATTATAAATGTTTATATATAAGAAAAATATTTATAAATACATCTCTATATATATATTTTTTATATTTACATATTTTCTCTACGTTTCATTTTCTACATTTTTGAAAAATACCTTTATTTAATCTATTTTTGCAGTTTCCATTTTCGCCACCTAAGTTCAAATTAGTCGCAGTATGATTATAATAATAAATTTTAAATGAATATAATATTTATTTTTATTAAATAATAAGTTAATTAATTAAAGTGAGAAACTATTTTGATTATTTAATCCCACTTGATTTTTAGAATCAAAGTAACATTGAAATCAAAATATATTAGAAAATCATAAGTACGAGATTGAATCAAGACTTGGATTGAGGTGAAATCTAAATATAATTTAATTAATAATTTAATATTATATATATAATTTATAATTTACAGTAATAAATCTAAAATTTTTAATAAATAAAAACTTATTATTTTTATTAAATAATAAGTTAATTAATTAAAATAAGAAACTATTTTGATTATTTAATCCCACTTGATCTTTAGAATCAAAGTAACATTGAGATGAAATCAAAATATATCAGAAAATCATAAGTGCGAGATTGAATCAGGACTTGGATTGAGGTGAAATCTAAATATAATTTAATTAATAATTTAATATTATATATAATTTATAATTTACAGTAATAAATATAAAATATTTTATAAATAAAAAGTTTTAAATAAAAAATTTATTTATATATAATAATTATAAAATACAAAACATATATTTTTAATTATTTAAAATCAATAAATATCATTTTATTACTTCAAAAATATGTTATAAAAATAATTAAAACAATAATATAATAATTTTTTCTTAATTCACTATAATAATTTATTATTTTTTAGAAACTCATAAAGTTATATTATGAAAAATGGGTAAAATAAAATTTAAAATTACAATTACAGTACATTTATTTAAAGTAAAATAAAGATGATTATTATACATTATGAATGATAATTTAATAAAAATAATTTTAAAGTTTAAAATATAAATTAAAAAAATTTTCAAAAGATTTGAAGGAAGAACATGAATTAATATGGTTTTAATTGATTTCATCTATTTTGGGTCTGGAGGTTAACCCAAACTAATCAAGAGCCCAGTTCTTAGATTTTTCAATTCAATTAACCAAACTAATTTTGTGAATATCTAACAAAATGGGTAAAAAAGTGTTATATATTATATATTGAAGTGGTAATATTTTACCTAACTTGAAAATCTAATTTGAAGTCATTGTCATTTATTATACGTTGAGTTTTTGCATTAAATTTGAAATGTCTTGAATATTAATGACTTGAAAATTACTTGCACTAGTGTCTTGTTAAGATTAATTAAAAATGATTATTTGACGCAAATTGAATTAATGAAAAAAAATGAAATGGAAATAAAATTCATTATCCAATAAAAATTTATGAGTGGCCGGACTGAATTAATAATATAAAATATGATTTAATCTTTACCCGAATTTATTTATGATCAATGATATGTTAACTTAATTTAAACCCATTGAAAAAAAAAAAATCGTATGATTAAAAACTCACCAAATTCTATCTATTTATTGCGCGTAGATTTTTTTTAGAAGATACTTTTAGTTGTTCATTCAGTTAATGATTTTAAAGTAATTTATTGTGAAAAAAGTTATAATTTCCGGTAGTGGTAGGTTGAATTGAAATTTTGCAAGAGAGAAGTAAAAAAAAAAAAAATGTTTTATAGGGAGAAAAATGGAAGCAAAAGAGGTGAAATAGAGTGGAGTGGATTTAAACTATAATAAATAGTTACACGCAATATAGTTAGGTGCATTTGATCATAAACTATATTTATTCCAATGTCTATATATTGTAATTAATATTACTATCTCAAGAGAGAAATTGTTAGGATTTAAACTATTAACGTCTTATATTAGGAAATAAGATATTATTAGTTCAATTATACATCCAATGCCTATATAATCTTTTGTCAATTGTCATCCAAATTTTTAATATTATTATTGTAATAAAAATCATGAAATATCTCCTTATAACACGTTAATAAGAGTTTCTATAGTCGAGTTTTCTTTTGGGACAGGAAACTATAATTTTTATTGTTCACTAAACTCACTTTTTTTTTTTTTATTTACTCACGAAACTCACATTGATAATTTTTCGAAAATTGTAGCTCAAATTGCCAATGACTGGGATTGAATCACTTACACTCTTCGGGTGTTATTAGACTTTTGATTGAAAATATTTTTTTGAGTCCTTTGACATAGAAGCAACATGCACCACATATTTTACTATAATCTAATTAAATCAAATTGATTTCGATTTAAGGGCTGGAACTTACAACTTACTAATTGTGCAGATGACTTAATGCTATTGAAGCGAAAACTCATTTCTAACTCTATTATTATCTAATACAATAGTGTGTACAATTTGAACTATGGTAGGTAAAATTTTGTTGTTGTTGTTGACTAATTATTATATGCTATCATCAAAGTTTAACTCTAGATTCGAGTTCTTAATATGATTGAAAATAAAGTCATGGCAATATGATCTTATGAAAACAACTTTTAACAAAAAAATCTCATGTGTCATCTTCAAAAGGAAATGGAGATTGAGAATATGAATTGAATTACCCCACATATCGACAACAAAAGCTACTAAAATCATAAAATATGTTGTATTAATGAAACATTCATCAAACAATGAACACATAGATTATCTCTTCAACTGATTAAATCTTAGTTGCTAAGATCTAGGGTTTCTTGTGCTAGGAATTTTAGGAACATCAAGAAAAGGTTGAAGATATCTAGTTAGGTAATACGTGTTATGTTATGAGTTCAAGAAATGAAGCTTTCAATGGACAGTAAGAAACTCATATAATTAATATTATAGATGTTATTTTGATTTTTTGTTTGCTATATACTTATGTTATGATTATTAAAAAAAAGATTATGATATATAATTATTAGAATTACATATGATTACATGTATTTAGCCATTGATAAGAATATTAGGTTTGAATCTATCATCTTAAACGCTTTAAATGAGTATTCGATATTATTGAATTGTTAATTAATGTAATAACTTTTAATAAAATCTGAAAAGAAAATGCTCCTAGACAACGAATGCTCATATTTTTTTTAAACAAAAAATTTATGAATTGTTTTTTAAAACAATCTTAAAGCTACATTTTTCATATTGACTAAGAATCAAATTAATTTTTTTAAAAAAATGCGAAAAATTTCATATCAAAATAAAAAATGTAAGTTAGTGAACGACATTATAAAATCTTGCGACGTACTAAATCCCTTATGCTCTTAGACAAGGAATAATGATTATTATTTTTTATATTTATCGTAAAGGATTTTTGGCCATTTCATGTCCATTGAATTTTTTTTTTCTTTCCAAACAATTTGAAAAATGCATTTATTATATTGACTTAATATATTTTGAGTATTCGCTTAGAACTCAAGCTCAAAAAACTAAAAAATTTATATGTGGCAAATTCATATCAAACTTAAATGTTTAAGACAGACTGTTACAATAATATATTATTACTGAATATCATTATATATTATGTATCAGCAATAACTATTCATTCTATAATATAATATTTATAAAATATAATTTATATATTAATTAATATAAAACCAGCTATTTTGATTAATTTAATTACTATTTTGAGATAACTAAACCGAAAAATCAAGATCTAAATTATCTAAAAAAATCAAATCAAATGAATAATTAATAAAACTTACTAATTAACTAAAATTCTAACTTTTGATTTCTATCTTTGAAATATAACCAAATAGTATCCACCAAATTATGAAAACAAGTTACTGTACCGAAAGTCCTATGTCTCCTTAATGATTCAAATATATATCTAAACACATATATTATTCTTTCTACTATTGTTAGACACGGTTAGCGTTGGAAAGTATAAAAATCAATTTTTACATACCATATGCTAAATCCATGGATCACCCACTACCCAAATGTTTGTTAAAAAGCAAGAGATTACACTATGATTAAGTGAGAAAAAAGATGCTTAATTAGCTTAAGGAGAAAGTGTGAGGAAAAGCAGACTAGTGGAGGCTTGTGGTAGTAATAATATAATTTAAATCCCACACAACAAAGGTATGTGGTAGCATCCATTTAATTTGGTCCATTCATTCATATGTTATAAGAGTTGCACTTCTAGATACCATTTGACTTGACCCCAAGCTTCTCAACTCCCTCCAACAATTTATAAAATAAGTAATAATATATTTACATATATAAACTAATTAAAAAGGATAAAATTATAATTGGGTTTGATCTCTTTTTTTCTTTTGTGGTAGTTGTTTTTGCCAAACTCCTTTTTCGATATCCTAAATGTAAATTTTCAACTATAACGCCCAAATTGTTTTAGGCTTTTGATTACTTTACACGGTAGTGAGGGAAAGTAGGTGAGGAAATTTTTAGAGATCAATTTTGCTTTTCCAACAACCACTTCATATTCATATTTTTTAATTTAATTTTTTTTAAAAAAAGAATTATTATGATAAAAACAGATATATCTTTAATTTCAGCGAGTTTAAAATTTATAAAAATATTACTACAGATATAAATTTAATAGCAGTAAATTTAATTGTTATATAAATTTATAAAAATATTACTATAGATTTCGACTTACGAAGAATCTGCCAATTTAATTGTTAATGTTAAAATTAGAATAGTCACGTTTAAAATGTACATGTATAATATGAACATATAAAGAATAATACATCGACACACGTGTATGCATATGTATTGGTCATTGGAAGTCTGGTCTAACATTTGATTTTGGGAAAAGCGACAGCGTAGACCATTGTAAAACCTAAACACTTTTTCATCATTTTTCATCATCAATATTTGTCATTTTTTCTGGCGTAGGAGATGGAAGGAAAGGAAAGCCATCAATCATATAATTAAATAAGAGAAAATTTTGTAGCAATGACATAAGTATGATATATAGGCTTGTTAGATGTTATTATTAGTGTATGGTTTGTGAAAAATGACAAAAAATTCTAAGAAATAAAATAAGTTTTTCGTTCATAATAAAAATATATTTTAATAAATAAATCAAGAGATATAAAAATTTATAATTATTTTGAATGAATTTTTTTTAATAATCTCCAAACAAATTAACAGGGCAATGCAATTTGACTTTTAATAAGCACATTTTATTCAATAATTATAGCTGATCATGATTTGACTTTAAAGTCTTTCAATGAATTTAATAGCCTCAACATTTGAAAAAACTTGAAACTCATTATCTAAAATAATGACTCCATAATAACTCCAAAAAGCATAAAACACACAAAACTTCTCCCAATAAAAATTATATATCTATAAATGAAGATCTTATAATTTTCATAAATTTAAAATAATAAAACACATTAGTTCTAGTACATTTATATTTAAAAAGAATATAAATTAATCAAATTTGAGTTATAGATGGACATATAACCTTAAAACTTTAATTGCTGAAAATAACTTTCTCTTTTAGTGTTTTGAGTAATCGCCAATATATTTTACTGACGATAAGTTTCTTTTTTCCTTTATTATTTTATATATTTTGATAAGAGTTTTTATCTTTTATTTTAAAGGGTTTTGGAGGTTTGAGATTAATGTATGATGATATATTATATAACATTATCTTTCAAATATGTTCTGACGTATTATATGAATTTCAATTCACATAATACTATAACATCATATCTAATGAAATCTCCATAATTGACAAAAATATAAAGTTATCAAAGAAAATTCATGGTGAATATATAATTATAATTTTGAAATTGAGCCAATATTCAATTATTAATAGTGTTGAAATTGATTTTCGTATTGATACTTTAGATTATAAGATTATTTTATTTTATAAATATTGTATGATTATTGATGAATAAGAATATTTTTTATTATTCTAAAAATATCAGATCTGAATTATAAACTTTTAAACCTAGTCAGATCATAATTTATTTAAGAAAAATATAAATAAGCCACAAAAAGAAAGAAAAATTTATCTTCAATTGAAAAATAGTCAGCCATAGTTCAAATTGATATACAAAGAAAACAAAAGAAGATGTAAGAAAGAAGAAAAGGAGGGGAAAAAAACAAGACCAATAATGATGATATATAGATGAACAAATGTGTATGTATGTGATTTTTCATAAAGTTTTTATTATTTTGTAATAATTAAAAAATAATTGTATAAAATAAACTTTAGCTCAAGGATGACAATTGGAAATTGAAATTCAAGTTAAAAAGTAGTTCACGACACTGCTAAAATGTAGCTTCATTTCTGATTTTGGCAACCGGAAACTGCTAAATTGTGACAATATAAACGATAAAGGAAGTGTTTTTCTCTTATTATTTTGGATTCAAATT
Source organism: Omphalea diandra (assembly GCA_949677035.1). Taxonomy (NCBI): domain Eukaryota; kingdom Viridiplantae; phylum Streptophyta; class Magnoliopsida; order Malpighiales; family Euphorbiaceae; genus Omphalea; species Omphalea diandra. The sequence goes on along the minus strand of CATIWR010022261.1, from coordinate 26,220 downwards.
CATTGGAAAGCTATAAAAAAAATAGTTTCTATAAATTTACTAAGTTCAACAAAATCTACTGAAATCAGTCTAGAAAAAAAGATACATTGAATAAAATCTAATAACTCCTAATATATATATATATATATATATATATATATATATATATATGATATAAGAGTAATTGAAAGAAGCAAAATGAAAGAGTAATCATGATGAATTCTCATTCTATTGTTGAGTACGTAATTAGTAGAACCGAGAAGCAGTAGCGTCAACTTGAATGTAACGATCATCCTTAAGCTAAGCTTGCAGAGAAGGGTTGCGTATTTTCGTCTGTGCCAAGTAGGGTTTCTTGTATAGCTAGTATTATATACATACATATATGCAAGATTTTTTTCTTTTTTTTTTTGGGTCCATCCATGTAACATCTTTAAAGTTCAAGGTTATGCTTAGATATTTAATTCTTAATTTTCTGCACTGAGATTATTTTTCATTATATTATTATTTTTCTATTTTTTAGACATTTTTGTTTCATGTTTTTAATTTGTTAGAGATTTACTTATTAATTGGGCTTTGGTTACATAATGAGAAGTCTTCTTTTCCTTCTAATCTCGCTCTTCTTAGATAACAAGACATTGATGCTTCGTTATAAGGAAATTGATGGTATCATTTTCTTATATCATGAGTGTCTGCCATTTGTCAAGTAATTGTATTAATAACTTAATATTTTGACAAATTACAATATAATGTATTTTTATTCTTTTATGTAATAAGTAAATTAATAATTAAATATTTAGTTTCCTCAATTAACTAAAATAAATATAGAAAGTTTAACAAATAGAGGAAGTACTTCACATGAGAATAATTTAGAAAATTTAATAATATTGAAAGTTTTTCACATAAAAATAACTTAGAAAGTTTAATAATACAAGAAATTTTTCACGTAAAAATAATTTAAAAAGTTTAATAATATAGAAAGTTAAAAATAATTTAGAAAGTTTAACAATATAAAAAGTTTTCATATAAAAATATTTTGACAAGTGATAATATAATATATTTTTATCTTTTTATGTGGCAAGGAAATTAATAATAAATATTTAGTTTCCTCAATTAACTAAAAAAATATAGAAAATTTAACAATAGAGGAAGTACTTTACATAAGAATAATTTAGAAAATTTAATAACATTGGAAGTTTTTCACATAAGATAACTCAGAAAGTTTAATAATAACTTAGGAAGTTTAATAATATAGAAAGTTTTTTACGTAAAAATAATTTAGAAACTTTAACATAGAAATTTTCATATAAAAATAATTTAAAAATTTGACAATATAGAAAGTTTAACAATGAAGAAAGTTATTCATATTTGTCCTTTTTAGGACTACAAATTTTTTTTTAATAAAAAATGATATTCTTATTAAAATTTATTAAACAAATTTTATTATAATTTATTTTTATTATTTTATTTACTTAAAAAGGTTTGATTTGATAATAATTTTATAAAATAATAATAAAATTTAAATATTATTACTTTATTATATATTTTATATAAATATTTTATTTTATTATGTTTTTAAATATATTTAATAATATATTGAATTATAACCGCGCGGGTTATGGACTAGTGATTTTTTAGTTCTTATGATATTGAAGTCATTTCAATTACTAAAAAATTGCCAATTTCAATCTCATTGGAGCTAAATTAATTAAAGAAAATTTACTTGCCACATAAAAAGATAAAAATATATTGTATTGCCGCTTGTTAAAATATTATGTTATTAATACAATTACTCGACAAATGACAATCGCTCGTCACAAACTAAATTTGAGACGGAAATTAATTATATATATTGATTAAGATTTAGAATTTTAAAGAGGTTTTCTTTTTTAATTTGATTTATATATCTTACAATTATACTAACGTTTCATTTGGAATAAATTATATAAGAAAAGAAAAAAATTAGTATAATAGAAATTTATTATTTTAGCAATATAATTCTTTTATTTCAAATAAATTTTAAATTGATAGAATTCAATTGAATTCTATTAAAATAATTTTATTTTTTAAATATCCTTATTATTTTAAAATGAGCATACTACCAATTTAAGTTGTAAAATTACTAGAATAACTTTATTTAAATTATTAATTAAGATAAATTATCTCAAAATCTTGTGATTTTTGACTTTTTTTTATCAAATTATTTTTTAAAATGAAAGAATTAAATTCTTTTAAATCTAAACTTTCGAATAATTACTAAAATAAAATTTAATTTTATTATGTTCTTTTATAGGTGTAAAGTTTTCTTTTTTCTTTTTTCTGGATTCAAACATGGTATGTGCTATGCAATACTTGCGTTCTAATATTATATGTACCTAAAATTTGGAATTAGTAATATTTTCTTTCCAATACCATTTTCTTGATAGATCACGATAGAGATGACAATGGAGAGAATTTCTTATTTCTCGTAGGGATTCACCCTGACGGGGTGGGAAATTCTTGCCCTTTCTCTTTTCATGGATTGAAGTGAGGATTACATCCTGCAAATCTCCACAGGGACTCCCAAAATAGATCCCCATGGGGACCCGGAAAAATTCAATGCATTTTTATAAATTTATATATATTATATGTATGTTTTATATTTATTAGATGAATATATAAATATTTTCAATGTATAATTATATATTTTTGTATATTTATTAATTTACAGCATAAGATATTTTTATTTAATACTGTAGTAAATTATATTTTTAAAAAATAATTTAAAATTAATAGAAAAAATATAAAAATTTGCCCCCACAGAGAATTCTTACAGAAGCATAGATGAGGAAAAAATTTCCCCTATCAAGAAAACAACGCAGGGGATAGGTAATAACCCTGTCCTTGCCCCGTTGCCATTCCTAGACAGAAATAGATAAAATTCATTTGGATTGGATATCTGATTTCTTGCACAGAATCAAAACAAATATTTAGATCATCATCAATTTCAAAATATCTTCGCATATATTAATTTATTAAGTCAATCGAATCAATTAATAACAAAGAAATTTATTTAAATACAATTTAAGAAATGGATCAAAGAAAACTGGCAGATTCTAAATCAAGATTAAATATTAATTAAGCACCATAAGTTGGTGGGACAACCTATGCAGTAACTATAATAAAGTAGATGAGTTTAGAATCATTTATATCCATGAAATCAGCTAAACCTATCCCTTCTCCATTAATTAAAAAGCTACAACATGCAATCCTTGTATAAATTAAAACCATAGATTGCAATTAGATTAGCAAGAAATTGAATAAGTGACACCTACATCTAATCTTGAAAATATTTTAAAGGCAAAGTGCCACACCAACTTTTGTGTTCTTCTCCTTGCCCACTGTCTCTATACACTAGTAAATTGATGGTTAAGTAACAATAATGTGTGTATATGTAGGCCTGTGGGTTGGGCTGTTTTTAGATGTATAATCACTTTAGGATTAAGGGCAATAATACCTAAAAATAAGGGATAATGACAAATATACTTTGCGAATAAAAAGTTCACAAAAATACTACTTTGCAACAATAAATTATAAATATACATTTTTTATCCTTTCCTGAATAAACTCCATAAAAAAAAAAAATTGTAGATTTGTTACCTAAAAACTAATAAAAAGGGAATTGTAGATTTGTTACCTAAAAACTAAGAGATAATATTCTTATCTCAACTAATTGGATTTATCAAATTAAGAAATAATGTTTCCAAATCGATCTTCTAACATTATCGATTCTTCTCCTCAAATATAATTTCTTTTATCAAATTCATTTACGTTTCTTGATAAATCAAATCGTTGTTATCTTAACCAACTGGATTCATCAAATTAAGAAATAATGCTTCCAAATCGATCTTATGCCATTATCGATTCTTCTTCTCAAATATGATTTTTTTTTTATCAAATTCATTTATATTTTTTGATAAATCAAATCATTTTCAAGTTTATTCACATTTTTTGATGGATAAAAATTAATAAAATAAATATTTTTCCTTGTACACAATTTTAGATTTGTAAATCTGTTATAGAGAGAAAAAATTCTTCATGATATATGTTTCTCGCTCTAAAAATAATTTTAATATGATTTTTAATGCCCTTTGTATTGTTTTGAATTAAAAATCATTAGTTTTTATATATTATGGATTAAAAACAATTAAAAATTAACATATTTAAGCTAAAAAATAGTCATAAAAGAGAGAAAAATCGAGTTGTTGGAGGTTAAAAATGATATTTGTATTTAATTCTTCTTACACTATAAAATATTTACAAATAGTTTTTTATTTGTTTATTTATTATTGATTTACAAAATGGTTTATTACTTGTTTATAAATAGTTTATTTTTTGTTTATGCGACCATCGATAAAAAAAAAAAATCAGAACATAGACATCATTTTTAACCTCTGATAAACACAATTTTCTCTTTTATTCGTGACTGATTTTTAATTTAAAATGTTCATTTACTAACTATTTTTCATCTAAAATGCATAAAAGAAGAAGAAGAACAATTAGAACTTAGCATCTAACAAACACAATTTTTTTATAACAACATCAAGTAAAATATATTTATACATAATAAAAATGTTTATTTTTATTTTATTTACTTTTATTTTAGGTTTATTAGTTCAAAATTTTTAAAAATAAATAAAGAAAATAATTTTTAGAAAAATATTTATTTTAGGTTTATTTTTTATTTATACAATCATCGATAAATAAAAGAAAGAAAAAAATTAGAACGTAGACATCATTTTCAACCTCTAACAAACACAATTTTTTCTCTCTTCATGACTAATTTTTAATTCAAAAATTGTTAGTTTGCTAACTATTTTCATCTAAAATGCATAAAATAAGAAGAACAACAATTAAAATTTAGCATCATATTCAATCTCTAATAAAACACAATTTTTTTTATAATAGCATCAAGTAAAATATATTTATACACAAATATTTATTTTTATTTTATTTACTTTTATTTTAGCTTTATCAGTCCAAAATTTTTTAAAAATAAATAAATAAAATAATTTTTAAGAAAATGTTTATTTTACGTTTATTTTTGGTTTAAGCAACCATCGATGAACAAAAATAAAAAAAAAAACAATTAGGATGTAGACATCATTTTCAACCTCTTTCAAACACGATTTTTTCTCTTTCCATAACTAATTTTTAGTTCAAAATATTCATTTGTTAACTAATTTTCATCTAAAATGCATAAAACTCATGATTATTTATTTTAAACAACAAAAAAAACTATTAAATCTTAAAAAACAAAAACTCACATGTATATCTATATTCTTGTTATTTTTTAGAGAGAAAAAAAGAGAAGAAGAGTCTGAAAAATATAACATTATTGTTATAGTTTCTCATTATCATTCAAATCATTCATCTCATTTTCATCTATTTTCGTCTAAATCAACGTAACAAATTCAACAACTAATGAAATCAATTTCTTCTTCTTCATTTTTTTAGAGAAAGTGAGTGGAAGAAATAGAGAATATGTCGTTGTCTTCTTCTTATTCTTATTCTTTGTTCTTCCTTTTTTTTTTCTTCTTCATGTAAAAAAAGCATAGAAAAAAAAAAAATCTCTCAATCTTATATTAATTGCAACTGCACAAAAGCGTATAAAACTAAAGAATAAAAACTAAGAACGTAAAAAAATAAAATTATCGTTAACTGATAATTGAAAGATAGGTAGTTGAGGTACATTATATATATGAGATCAGACATTGTTGGTGTATATACTTTATGACATTGTTGGAGTATATAATACATGTCATAGAGGGAGAGTGCCAGTACAAGATGCAAGAATTACCAAACGGCAAAGGGCAAATCAGTCTTTTTCTCAATACTAGAATAATTTTGAGGATAATAAGGAGAAAAAAAATTGAATTATAATATTGTGGTTCCTCGACTCCTTGCCCTTACATCCAAAGAATTTTGGGATGGTGGCAGTTGGGGTCGGTAGCAATTAATTCAAGCAGGGTGAACTATGAAAGTCTATGCAACACAGGGAAAGTATATGGTACTAATTTGTGTAGAAGCATTGGTAAGAAGACAAATTCCAAGAGGGTAACTCATAAACATCTCAACCTCTTAAGTCCTAAGCCCCCTTTATAATGATATACAATCTCATTTCAATTACTGAGTTAAATGCATCCTCAACAGAAAATTAGGTATTAAAGGATGGTAAAAAAAAAACAAAAAAGCTTTACAACATTGAGTGTAATAGCATTTTCAATGAGCTCTTTATTTGAGCAAAATTTTTTTCTTTAAAAAGTCAATATAAAAAAAAATGTCTAATACACTTTCTATATTTTTTATTTTAGAGTAAATAATTTGTTTGACTTCTATATAGAGAGTTAAATTTCATTTTTTACTCTAATTATCATTAATTATTTCAATTTTCTATACAAAATATTAATTGAAATCTATTTATTTTTGCTTTGTTTATTGAAAAAGTTTTTCTCTTTCACCCCACAATAACCATTTGATTTTATTGAAAAACTTTAAGCATTAATGTTTATTGGATAAAGCAAAATGAAGATTAAAAATATCAAAAGTCTATTAAAGTTGTATAAATTTTTTCATTCTTTATATTTAATTTTTTTTTAAAATGCTCTTTATTGTGCAAAAGATACTATTTAAAATAAAGAATACTATTGAAGATACTCTAAAAAAGTTGTTTATATGCTCAATAAATAGTTGAATGAGAATTTAAACACCCAATTTTAATAATCAATGAAAATTATTATAATATTTTTATCTTTAAGTAAGAAAATGCTCATATCTTTTTTATATTTTATTTTAATCATTTTATTGATTAAATTGAATATATACATTTCAATAAATAAATTTTTTCTCCAAACCGAAAAAATAAAAAATTGGTATTTTCTCGATATCACTCCAATCCGAGGGGGCATCAAGTCTTTGCATGAGAATTGGTCTTGAGTTGATGAGTCATGAGGGCGAAGATATTAAATAAGCTCACCATCCATGTCAAACTAAAAACCTTGTGATTGTCCAACAAGCATGGGATTCAGTCTGTGCATGAAAATGATATGAAAAAAGATTTTAAAAAAAGGCTTTTCCTTTAGAGTTAGTAATTAGCTTAGCAGTTTAACATTTGAAGTCAATCATGTGAAGAAGTTTCAGATCAAAATGGAGGAAGATAGTACATAGTCAGAAACCAAGGGCAGAAAATAAAGGCAAGCATGGCAGAAAGGAGAAAAACCATAAAATATTGACTAAATGATAAGAGAAAGTTCTCTTCTCTTATAGTCTCGAGTTCAAATCTATCGAGAAACTGTGGAAAAAAAGCTAATTAAGAATATAATTGAGAAAAAGATATACATGATGAGGATGGATTCTCAGCGTTTTCTCAACCGCAGGAAGTCATTCTAGACAATTTCAATGACTCAAAACTAGATACATTTTTTATAATTTAAAATTACAACACAAGATCCCTATGGATCCTCAAATGTACACAAATAACTCATCTCTATAAGACCTATAATCCCAAGAAGGCGGCCCAACCGTGGGAGAAAAATAAGTTCTTCCCTGCTATTTACTGCATGAACTCAAGAGACTAGGATCAAGACGCAGCACAACAATCTCCCCCCCACCCCCCATCCTCTGAAATGGAGCTCAATAATGCCGAAATGGATAACACACTGGCAAAACATTGGTCTCTCATAGTCCAACCCATTTCACCCATCTGAAAACACGGCCAACTCTGAAGGGCAACTCATAGTCTTTGGTAACATCAGGCTCCCTCCTAGCCGCTTCAGATTCAGACCACACGTACACTCCACGCTCTTGCCAACTGCCTGGTACTGTGTTATCCAGGATAACAGCCACAAGGAATGCAATCACCATATGTAAGGATAGTAATGTGTTCAAAAAGTAGTTCAACTGCAAAGACAACATATGTACCAAAATTTGTTATGAAATTACCAATTCCAAGCTGAAAAGAGGAGGCTATAATTTAAAATTGCGACCCTGGTACATTTGGAGATTATGTTTGGACTGTAGACAGAAGTGGAGTTCAGACATGGGACTTGAAGCCCAAAGGAAAGACAGAAATGCTGGATGGAAGATTATAGGAAAAACCTGAGTTTTATTGTAAAACAAGTTTTTTTTTTTTAAAGCAATTAAATAGATATTTAAACTAACAACTAAAACAAACTGTGCATGTATCTATGATTACAATTACGATAACATTGTGCATGCATCTATGAGAACAAGTGATCTCCTTGTAAGATATGTAAGGAGGATGGACAATGCAGTTATGATAAGCAAGTTTTGACATGCTTGGTTAATTGCTTCTAAGTTCTGGCCATCTCGCTTTGCTACCAATCAATGGACATGTTCAGACTGCTTAAAACAAAAGCACAACGTCTATACATGTATATGGACAATTTAACAACAAAATGCATACCCCTCCATATTTACTGCGGACTGGTCCATGAGAGGCAACAATGTAAGGCTGAAAGTAACTTGGAACAGCCAGGTTGCTATTTGGAAAGATGCCATATTGCTGGACATATGCTGGAACCGAAAGCGAAAAAAATAAAGATAGCCCAACTATGATGATATTCCGAGAGCTTCCAGCCTCACTATAACGTAGATTTGACAATCCTAGTGCTGTCAGCATTGCCCACATGAAGCAAAGGAGACCAGCAACCATTACTTCAGGAATTGAAGCAATAAACCCTCCAACTTTACCTGTGTAAAACAAAAGTCTTTTAAAAATGGAATAACACTAATAGGATAAGATAGGAAACATAGAACACTGCAGCACAAGTAGTTAGTAAGTCCTATGTCCAAAAGAAAAATCCTTCTCTAAACGAGACATGTCATATCAAGTTTGTACACCAGCAGTTTTGGAATTTATGAAATCAATGAGCACAATGGTGCAAGAAAGCTGCTGATGCTGCAACTACTATAGCTCACCACCCCCACCCAAAAAACAAGGAAAAAAAAATATCGAACCATTAAAACAAAAGATAACACTTTAGAGAACATTAGATATACTACTGAGTAAATAATGGAAAAAAGGCATATATCAAATAAGTTATTGTTTTTAAATGTCGGAAAAGGAATTTTGCAGAATATATCTAGTAAAATTGCAAATGTATTTCACTGTTTGTCTTCTTTCAAATTATATATCTGTAGAATGCAGAGAATGATATGTGTATCAGTTGGCAATTATGATTCACCCCAAGTTTACAATAGTTGTGTTTTCTAAGCCTAATTATATTAAACTCTATCATCCTACGCCAAGTTAGTTGCTTCATACTGCTGCAACTTCAGCATGCTAAGAGCATGTTTAGCATTGCTATTAGAAAAATCTGATTTTGAGATAAAAAAATAAATGAAAAAAAATAAATGAAATTCTTTCTCATATGTGATTATAAATATTTTTAATCAAGTTTCACAAGTAAAAAAATTACTATCGATAAAATCTTTAAAAGATAAGCTTTTCTCAAAATCAAATTTTTTACTCATAAAACTCATTGAAAATTGTTACCATCAACTAGGAATCTTTTGTCTCAAAATCAGATTTTTTCAATACCAATGCCAAACATGCTCTAAAACGTTGAAGTCACAGAAGCCATGAAGATCCTTTTCTCCTAATAATTGAATCAAGGGCCAGAGATACAAATATATACATATGAAATGCACTAAAACTACAACAGCTGATACTATTATGCCAATACATGCATCTAAACGACGATTTCCTACAATCAGTATTCTAAATAATCAAAATCCAATTTAATCATTTTATCAAATGATACAATTATGCTAAAACACATGAACAGAGATTCTGTACCACCAATTATCACTATCTTTCTCTTCATTGTTAAATGTCACATTACTGAGACAATAATCTTCCATTTTCCTCATGAGAAGGTCAATGCAGCCAAAAGAATCACACAATAAGGGAGCATTAAATTATAAAATTAGCATAGATACATCAGGCAACATTGAATCCCATGTCAACCATAAAGAAATCACTCACACAGTCATTAAAAGCTACCTCTTCCTTGAAAATCTCTCAGAAACACAATGCAAGAAACAAGCCCACCATCATATCACGGTAAAGAAACTGACAACTACTATAGTATGTACTACATTATAAAGAGTATATTGCATTTGTTATGCCTTTGACCAACAATCTAAAAAGATCTCAAGTTCTGCTTTATTCAGTGAACCTTTTAAAATAGAACATTACCTGTAGTAAATAGGAGAAAAAATACAATTTCTTTCTTCATCTTTTAAAAAAAATAAGGAGAAATTCACTGTGACACATTCACTTAAAAAAATACTTTTGTAGCAAATCATTTATTAAAAAAATAAATAAGCTGAACACAAATTAACTTTTACCTATAAGCGATAAGAGAATCAGAACACATGCACCTAATTCCACTGCTCTACGGCTGCCCATTTTAGTCACAGCAATAGTATGCACATTCTCAGTTAGAGTTGTGGAGCCAGTTCCAGAACCCCAAAGACCAGCCAAGACGCTAGAAAGTCCTTCAAGGCCAATCCCTCGACTAAGAACACCTGGGGTTGGAGGTCTAGATGCCACCAACAATGATGAGGCATGATACGAGCCAACCTAATTTCAAACCCAAACAAAAATCAGGAAATTTCATCTATCTCTGCCCAGCACATCATATTAGAAGCTTTAGATAACAAATGATGCAACTTTTACTTTTTGGTACTTTATCATTTGATAATACATAAAAACTGCAATGACAAATGCTGGAAATTTGATGTTTATGTATGAGAATATAACTTACCAATTTATTATAGTTGCAATATCTAATGGTAAACAATCTAGATAGTTGCAAAATCCAATGGTAAAACAATCATTCTCTGTAATTTTGAGACTCTGCATAAATTACTTTGAATCTAGGATCTGAATGTTATTTACTTATCCAGAGATCACTACTGGAGAACTTCAGGAAGTGAGAAAGCATTAATGAATATGAGAGCTGATTCAGAAAGTCATAAGCTTCCTAGAAAGTTGTGTAAATGATGACATATAAATTACAATATTTTGAAATCAGTAATCCAAGTGTAGATTTTAACTAAATTAGCTGATATGAAGTTGTGGAAGTGAGGACATATATGAACTGCAATATTTTGGGATTGGTAATTAAGAGCAGTTAGTTGATACATGAATCTTAAAGATTAAATAGGAAAAGCACATGTGGATCCAGTATAGGTGTGAAAGATAAACAAATCCACATTTGTGATGCAAAAAGAATAGCTCTACAGAACAATATATGATACATGTCTCATGCAGAAGAATTAAAGTAACCATTAGGAAGAAACTAACCGAGTCCACCGATGCAATGATGGACACAACACACATAACAAGGGCCATTTTCCACTCAAATACAGGAGTACCCCATTGTAAGGGATAAGGAAACCTAAACCATGGGGAAGATTTCAGTGCATGAGAAGCATCAACTCGACAATGCTTCATCCTGGAAACATGCTTTCTGCAGTGGTCAGATATAATATTTGATGCAGGAATACTTGCATCACAACCTTTGTAACTATAGGCTCCTGCTTCAGTCAGAAGGAAAGCAGCTGCCCATGTGATTGCTAGACCCAATGGAACCTGACAATGACAAGGCCACTGCAGCATTACAATCTAAGGATGCACATAATATCATAAACAACAAACATTTCTGAAAGCCTGAGCTGTTAGAGAAACACATTTGGATGGTGTAATTTAGACTTAGGACTTTTCACTTTGCGACCCTATTAGACAATGTTAAAGCTCTGAATTAGTTTGCACTTAGGCTTGGCCTGCAGGGGACAGTAAATGTTAAATGTGAAGTACCATCATGATTGTGAAAAAGGTTCTGCTAAGTCCATAAAATGCATCCATTTCTCCAATCAACAGCAATGACAGAGTATACAATGGAAAATCAACCATAAAAGAGAGGATTAGACCTATGCATAAAAGAAAGAGGAAAGACAAAAAAAATGCAGCAACAACAGTAAAAGACTAACTGAAACAGAAAGTTCAACATATACTTACCGCATAAATGAGGAATACGCGATGACCAAAAACAGATATCTTACGAAGATACTGCAGAAAGTATGAAACAAACACTTCAGATTTATGGGAAACAACTAAATTTTTTTTATTTATAATTTTTGGTTAAAAAAAGAAAACAGATTACAACAATTTCCACAATAGAAACTAAAATAAAAAGATATTCCAAAAGAAAAACTAGGTATGTAATTGAAAGTAAACTCAGGCTTAATTCATCGACTTACAAGAGAAAAAATAATAACCAGTAATATCTGCACCGCACCAATCTCAAGACAGGTTCCAACTAGTGGAAAACCATAACTATAAAATGAAAGTCCTACAGCAGCAATAGTTGGGGCAACAACCACTGGATTGATCAACCTGAAAAGGTAAGAGATGAACTGGGTTAAGCCATTGGATATGTTCTGCAAAAGGCCTGAATTCCAGTACATCAGATTATTTTCAATATAATCTTTCACTATTGGAACATGAAGAACCTAATTCATTGTGAGACAGAAAACTGTGAGATAAGAGGTTACCAGTGAATACAAATGACAAGATACACATTGCATTGGAAATGAACATCTTTGTTTATTCAAAAACTGTGCAAGCCTTTTAAGGATTTTGAAATCGAAAAGGAATAAAGAAAAGGGTAAGGAAGGAAGGAGGGTATCGAAATCTACAGGACAGTAAGTTCCTCTAACAAGGGTGCTTCATCTCAAAATAACACAACCATAATTTTCAACAATGTTATGTGCATATATACTGAAATCATACCTCAAAAGTAGTGACATCAACCCACTATATCCGAGTAACGCTTGGAAAACTGAAGCAATAATTATAGCTCCCTGTAGCTTCTTCATAATATGTTTGAAATTCTGCTAGAATATATCATTGTTAGAGATCTTGTTAAACTGTAGGCCAGATAAAAAGAACTCATAGAGAATGAAAGACATTATAGAACTATCTTGATGTGTGATTTCAACATTAACTGGAAAAAAAAAAAAGTTGCATTACTATTGATTTTTCTCCTGATGAAAAGTTCAATCTCTAACCAAGGAATGCAGTTTAACCTCCTATGTTTATCGTCTCTGTACCAACTGTCTTTCTGTCTTTCATCAATCTACCTCAAACTTTAATCACTGTTCATAAATTATGGAAGACTTCATCTAGTTCAACACCAACTCATTGTTTTGAGTAATTTAAGAAATTGAAAAAGCTGACTACAAATTTAGCAAACAAAATTTTTTTTTTTTTTAAGAAAAAGACATCTGCCTCAGAAATTTTAATCACTATTCATATATTCCGGCAAGACTTGCTCTAGTTCATCACCGGCACATTGTTTTATATAAGTTTAAAAATTCAAATGGCCAATTAGAAATTAAGCAAACAAATTGGGTAAAATCTTTTTTTTTTAAAAAGACAATTAAGCTTCCTAGCAAACTATTATGAAAAGCCATCAACCAACCACATGTTACAATCTTCATATTTACCAGTGGTTCAATGAGTTTATCCCAGGAGTAGGAGAATAGTTTGCAAGAGACCCATAGTTGACATTCAACATAACTTCCATATAATTCAGTTAATCAAATTCATAATTACATTTTACATAATTCAATATATCATAAATAAATATCACCCAGTAGCGTAAATCTTGAGTTCAAAGTATGAGAACTCAAACTTTAAGCATCCCATATTCCAGATGTTTCAAATTAAAACTCTTGTGATTCTGTACCTTTCTAACTTACATCAGTCTAAGTTAGTGCTGGCATAGAAACTGTAATAGGTACAAATGACAAAGTTACATACTTACCTTTTCATCCATTAGCATGATGACCAACACAAAAACACTAACTTGTATATTTTAACCAAATTAGAACCTGAGAAAAAGGAACATACATTTCCACTTAGTGCTTGGAACTCTGAGGAATTTATTATTGCTAATGCTGGAGCAAGAAAAACAAATGAGGGGCCTTGTATCAAAGGCAACCTTGATCCAAAAGACGTGTGCAAAAGAGTGGTCACTCCTGAAACAAATAGCACCGTTGAGACCACAATCGAAGCATCCTCCTACACCAACTAAGTCCAATCAGATCAAGCTATACACATCATCTTCTCAACTAAATAATAAATATAAAAAGAACTAAGGAAGAATAAATTACAACTACTCACATAAGAGCCCCCCATTGCAGGAACTATGACGAGTGGAATGAGAATCAATGAACCTAATATTGAAAGGTAATGCTGGAATCCATACAAACCAATGGGAACTGAAACATTATACAACAAACATAAGCAATTTAAATATATCCACAAAACCAATGACTAATACATTTTCTTAAAAAAAACCTCAAAATTGATACTTGTGAGACATACATAACCATCAAAATTGCCAAAATATCCAATAAAGTGCATTATGGTCATAAGTCAACATCAAACCATAACAAATAAAGATTGCACATTTAAATGAAAACTAAAAGCAAAAGAAAAAAGAACAACGATCATCTCACGACATCTGACTATGACCATCATCAACAAACCAAAGAATTCTCCAAACATCATATGATCACACAAAAAAACATCATTTCTTTTAAATTAAAACTAGTCCTCTCAATGCCCTTAAGCACAAGTCAAACGCTAAACTCTCGCACCAAGCAAACATTGACAAGTTCAAAACACAAATAAAAATCAATTCTTTCACTCCTACACAACCCAATAGACACCTAAACATTACTGATATTTACTAAATAACACCAGCTCAAATTAACAACTAGAGCTAAAAATTAAAAAAAAAAAATCCTTTTTCCTCTATAGCCAATCAAAACAAAGAAAGAAATAAAGAAAATTTACCAAGTCCAGGTGTGTCTCTAAGCCCATACTTCATATGAGGATTCCTTCCGACAAGCCCATCATCCTCCACACCCTGAGGCAACACATCTACGACTTCCTCATTCCTCGCCGCTCTTCTCGCACTACCCTCTGTAGGCCCTGCCCCATTCGCTCCCTGACCCGACTCTTTCTTCTGGGCCCCACCACCCTCAGACTCCCTCCTCCTCTTCACTGTCCCTGACTGATCTTTATGCTCCGCCACCGCCGTTTCACCGCCATTGACCGCAGCCGGCGCTGGCGTAGTAGTAGTAGTAGTAGCAGCAACAGCAGTCGGTGCTGGTCTAACCCGACCCGCTTCGAGATCCGGGTGGTTATCGTTCTGTTCTCTGGGCCTCGGGGGAAGCGAAATCTGACCGGAATCGCTAGCATTGGTCTCACCAGAGAATTTGGGGCGGAAGCCAGTTTTCTTAGCCCAAGTAGAAGGGGGCATTGGGGAGGATTCAGGCGCAGGAAGCCACAAGCCAGGCTTGGGTCGGTTTTTGGGGTCGGGCTTTGACATTTCCACTAAAAATTTTCTTTTACTCTTGGATTTGCATAACAACAAATGACGGAAACGCAGCAGGCAATAGATCTGAGCTCTTGAGTTAGGGTTTAAGGGTTGGTTTTTGAAGACAAAGTGAAACCAGAGAGTGAGTGCGTTCTTAGAGAAAGAGAGAAAACAGCTAAAGAGGAGAAGAAGAGAGTAGAGTGGTGGAGGAGCTAAAACCGCGTTTGTTTATTTTGTAAGATAATTTGGATTTGTGTAATAAAAGAATTGTTAGCATTATTGAGATGTAGTTTGTTTGTTGCTAATGGGTCTCATTTTTTTTTTTTTTTGAGACATTACTTGTTTATTGTGGTTAAAGTCATGCATGGATGTTCAATCACATCTTGTCCACTATTTGGATATTTAGCTTTTTATTTTTATATATATAGAGAGAGTTATCATAATTTTTTCTATGTATTTATATGTGGGTTCAAATTAATTTTTTAAAATAATTTTATTTTAATTCGATGTATTTAGATAAACTATAAATTTTAAATGAATAAGGAACGGATATGAAATGCGAGTTTTATAATGAAAATAATAATAAAATGATACCATATAAAATGTAAATATAAATTCATTAATATTATTTTATTTAAATATGAGATTAATGAATATATATTATTTGAAATTTAAAATCTTTACATTCTATTTTGTAACTCTTGATTTAATGTTATAAAATTACATTCAAGATTAATAAATATAGACATTTAATATTTATTAATTATCATTTATATTATAAAAAATCTATAATTAGTTAACTTTCATTTACATTATACTTTTTTCATTTGCTCAAATTCATTTTGTTATGCAATATCTAACCATTTGGATTAAATCTTGAAATTATTTCGAGCATTTTTAGTTAAGCTATTTTTGCATCAATCAATATTACTTTTAAATTTATGAGTTTGCCTAAATAACTAAGAGATCTTATTTTTATTTAGCTTGTTTCAATTTTCTCCACAATTAAAATGCTTTCACATATCAATTGACTGAAAATACTTTTATTGTATACACCGAAAGGACAAATTTCTCTTTAGACAATTAAATAGTGAAACACTTGCTCAATTTAAGAGAATAATAAATGAGAAAACAAATTCACTTGATGATTTATTCTATTCTTTTGATTAACTTTAAGCATTTTATTTTATTTAAATAATACTTTATAGTGATAATTATAGTATTTCATCACAATAATCAATATCTTATCATGTGAAGGTAAATTTATCTTTTTTCATTTTCAATTTAACTAATATTCAGATAGATAAAAAAGAGTAAACATTTTTAGTTTGGTTGAATTAAAAATTTGATTTTAATTAATTCAGTTCATTCAATTTGAATTGATAAAAACTAAATATATATATATATATATATTAAAATTAATAAAATAAAAATTATTTATATAGACATATTTATATTTTAATATGATTAAAATTTAGTATATATTTGTATATATAATGCAATACATAACTAAAATAATATAATTGATATTTAAAATTAAAAACTATATATAAAAAAATTTAATTTCATTTGATTTAAAATGGAATATAATTAGTTTAATTTTAATGATTAAATAAAATAGACTAGACCAACCCAAGGAACACTCTACCATTCTAGCAGACAAATGGAGAGCAGCTCAGCAAAAAGAAATGAATAAGTAAATGCGATATGTTGTATAGGCGGTGAAGTCCAACATAGTTTTCTGGTGACAAAACTTAAAAGGTGTCACAGAAATTCACATGGGATTTGCTTGCAATTTGCCAATCCCATTACGAACCTTCTTTCTTTTGGCATTAAATATTGGAAATGAATACATGACTTTGAATATCTCTGATATTGACACTAATCAACCTTGGCCCCTCGCTATTTATTTTTGTTCAAAAAAAAAAACCTTTTGTAAATAATTATAACTTGGGTTTTTTTTGTTCATTAAGACTTAACTATTTTCATTTGCATAAATATGGTTTTCGTTGTGTCTCAAGACGTTTTTTTTTTATTAAGGTTCATAGTTTGAAACTTGAAAGAGTGTAGATATACTTAGTTCAAATGTGTAAACTAATTTTATTTGCAAAATTCATATTTAATATTTTCTTTTAAAAAAATCGATTCTTTATCGCCAATATATCAAATGTTGTAGGTCCAAGCATGCATGGAATTAAGGCTGGAACCCTCTGCCTAACAAGCAAACAAACAAAATTCACATAAATGAACAAGGACACACACTATAGATTTCGGTACTAAATTTATCCAATCTTAGTAGTTGCTTTTATATATATATATATAGCATGTGGACTTTTAATACTTTCGTTGTAATGACAGATACACATTACTATTAACTATATATAAAGATGTTGAAAAAAGATTATTTAATTACAATCAATATTATTTTAAGTTATAGAACATAGTTCTTAATTTTTTTTTTCATCAATTCATTCATGAATTATTTTGTGTAAAACTCTTGTGTTGTATAGCAATAGTCTAGTATTTATTGCATGAACTTCGAGTAAGGCTTGAATGTAAGAAGTCTTGGATAGAAAATTCATGGATCTTACAATAATACAAGTTAAGCAACACAGACCATTTAAATATGTTACACAATAAATAATTTTTGGTGACATCTTTGTAAGTTTTATTTATTTAAGGCATGATAAAAAATGCAAGTTGGAAAGATAAGCATCAATATACATGGATAGTATAGTGCCATGTGCCATCTGTTGAATAGATAAAAAATGAATGATGGGTTCACCCCACAAAAACAAGTTATGAAATAAATAAATAAAAAATCAAAGAAAAGGACTTATTGCTAGCTGGGATTGATGGAGCAAAGGCTTTAAACATCATAACAGAAGAGAAGAAGGAATGAAAGCAACGGCTAGTTTTGGCCTCAGAAGTAGGAACAAGCCAATTGAGCAAAGAACTATCACGCACAAGTAGCCGTTTGGGTTTGAAAATGATAGGCATAAACTGAGTAAACGACCCTACCATATCTAACCAGCAAAACCTCAGTATATAGTTGTTGCCTTGTTGGACTTGATGTGCCTTCTGGCCATTGTTTTTGGTTTTTGTTTTTCTTTCAGCTTGGTTGTAGCCAATGGTCAGTCACATCTCACATGCAATTCTGTGCCATGGTTTGCATGGTTGGTACAGACCTACTAGCCGTGTTTGCATTAAAAGAGCAGTAATGTAGGGAGCAGCTACATCAATACTACTGTAGCACTTAAAGCAGTGTATGGGTTTTTTTTTTTTATCAATTACAAAACCTATTCATTTAAATATTTATTTTTTATACTTTTTGGATCCATTTTTGTATATTTTTTTTATTTCTTTTCTGTATTTTTTAAAAAATTATTAACGAACAAAATATAGTCTTAGACAACAATAATAATTATATCTAATAGTGTTTAACTCCATATTTTGAATACAAAATTCATTTGTTTCATTTATAAAATATTCCTATTTTTTCACTTTTTGCATATTATTTAAATAAAATATATATTTAAAAATTATAACACTCAAGGCAGTCAAATACTGTTTTAAAAGCTACACAAAGGCCGACAACACTGCGAGTCCGTTGTTGAAAATCATCTTCTAGAAAAATGTGTAATCCTCAACATCATCCGTCAGAATCGATTCCCGCATGAGAGAGGAACATATTGAGATGCTTTTTCTCTAGCTAATGAAATATGTTCAGTCCCTCAATTAACCTTAGTCTGAGGAGATAATTGCTGCGTCAAGCTTGTATATGGGGCATGTGTATCAATACAGTGTTGGTGTGGATCTCTCCATTGACTTGGCGTAATTGGTGTTCATGATTTTGATTGGGCCTTTACCCTAGACTAGGATTCACGTATCTTCTTCCAAATTGTCTATATTTTGTCGTTGATCAAATTGTAAATTAGCATAGAAGTTTGAAGTTGGAAAAACCATCAAGCCAGTATAACTTGAACTGGACACCAAAAACATGTCTTAGAGAGTGTTTGTTCCCTTACTGAATCCAACCTCCCCATTTTCACATATACTTTATTTGTATAAATAAAATTTTGTAGTTTTTTATAAAATTTAGTTATAAATTAATACTTTATGTGTTTAGTGTAAATAAAAATTTATTTGAAATTCTATTTTATTAAATCTTTAGAATCAATTATAACTAAACTAAATTTTATCAAATTTCATAAAATTTACAAATGAATTTTAAAGTTATAATTTTTTTTATTATGATAGAAATATCCTTAATTAAAATACTTTTTGTTCATTTTACTTTTTCTTTCCTCTTTTATTTATCTTATTCTCTTTCTTCTTTCATTCTTTTTTCTTTACTCTCTTTCATTTTTTTGTATTTTTTTTTTTACATTTGTAAAATTTGAAAATAATATTATAAAGACTTTTATAAAATAAAATATTTTATTAAATTCTAAACTTAAGCTAAATATAAAATTCAAATGAATTTTATTTTTATTTTGTAATATGTTAAACATAAAAATTCATTTGTAAATGGATTTTATGAGGAATTCATTTATAAATGAAATAAATTTTAAATTAAAATTGAACTAAGTACTATGTCAATGATTTTTTCATACATAAAAGACTAATTATTTATCTAAATTAAATGATAAAAATATTAAATAATTGAAATAATATTAATTTAAAAATTATTTCTCTGACGTTCTTATATCTAAAATAAAAATAAGATAAAATTTTTATATTAAGGCTTATTTTTTCACCTTATATTAAAAGAAGGGCTAAATTATCTAATAAATCCTTGAACTTATCCCAAAGTGATGATAAATGATAAAATAAATTTTTTTATTTCGTCATAAAAGTCATTTTTCGTTAAAATTATCCACGTTTTGTATTATTTCATTATAAAAGTTTAAAATACTAGCTAAAACGAGTGTGTGTGTCAATTCAAGAGAATCATACTCATATGTACTTCAATAAAAACACAACTTCCTCTAAATTTTTAAATTCTTAAATCTCCAAATCTCAAAAACGCAATTTTACTTTGACAATAAAAATTTATTAATTGAAAAATGTGAAAAACCAATATTTTCATGCAGTAATAATGCTGCTCGTTTATCTAATTACTCCAGATATATGGAGAAATGAGTTAAACATGAGTATAATGGTGTGCAAAAGTGTTGTTAAAATTTTTATTTTATGATTTTACAAATTATATTTTTTAAAAAAATTTAAAAATAATAAAAAATAAAATATTTACTTTGTAGAAAATTATCATGAGATGAAAAGTCCTTATGGAAGCAGAAACAAAAGAAAAATTCTCCCTATCAGGAAGGTAGGATAAATGATGGATGATAATTCTCGTCCTGCTCACTTGTTATTCTTGAGTCAATGCTCTTTTAAATCAATATTTTAGATTTTTATGATAAAATAATACAAGAACAAGAGTAATTTTGAAGAAACAAGACTTTATGATGAAATAATACAAAATCAAGGGTAATTTTTATGAAATAATATCAGTTCAAGAGTAAATTTTTTATTTTGTCTTTTATTGTTATTTTGGAATAAGTTCAAAAATTTATTTGGTACTTTAGTACGAGCCTTATTTTTTTTAGAGATGAAGCCCAGTTATTACTTTACACAAGGCCAAATCGAAAATATGAGTTAAGGTTTATATAAGTTCGCGATTTAAGAATTATATTGCATTTAATAATTTCTACAAGTTAATAATTTCTTGCATTTAATCCTTTTGTTGCAAAATGATATGAATGCATGTCTTTAAATTTTAACTCTCTTCATGACTATAAATTCATGACAATGTAAGAAAGGTCGCCTAGTTTTAGTCATTAAGAAATTATATTAGTTCTATTTACCTCATAAACATAGACAGGATATTAGGTATCATTAAACTAATTGATGATTTTAGAAGACCGTTTTGCCTTGTGCATTATATTTTTCTCCCCCACCCAGTAACTTTTTCGGTTGTTAAAATTGATAGTTTATTTATGAATTTTCTCTTGCGGGACAAATTTGATCAGCATATATTTGTTCATAGAATAATTTGGTGCCGACCGTCCAATTTGGTGGTTGGCTTTGAGCATTATGTGCTTATTAAAGGCTCTTGTTAATCAAAATGTTAACTTTCTTTCTTGAATCTGTGTACTAATGCCAATGTAAGACATGATGGGCCCTTCATGCTCAAAAGATTTCCTTCATTTTTTTAAAAAAGAAAACTTCCATGGGCTATACTTGAATCTCTTCCTTTAATTGGCAGTGAACAGATTCGTTACAAACGTCAGTGGTCCAAACGTGGCGTATGAAATCTCATAATGTAATTGCTATGGAGTCATTTCTCTTTTCATGTGAATATCTAGTTGCAAAACATTCATGAATTGCTGGGAAAGATCATTTTATCTATAGATAACCCTCAAAAGGGAGTCCATTATTGGAAATGTTTATAATGTTTCCATTACTGGGAAATACACTGTTGGAAATGTTTATAATGCTTCCATATCTGGGAAAAACATCCAGCTCTACCCGGATTGTGGGTTGTCAATTTAGTAAAGAAGGCCGACTCTACAGATTACATAGTCTTGGGTATTGTCATGTTGCAATGGCCGGCATTTCAGTGACGTCCACATATGGTTAACTTATGGGACCTACAATATTCTATATTTCTGTCACGCAGGAACGAAATGGAGCCTGAACCGTATGGTTTAGAACAAGTGGAAGTGTCATTCCCCGCAAAAAATGTTCTCTTGTTATTCAATTTTAAAATGGGACAAATCTAACCTTGTCCCCATTAATTTGTTCATTGTTTGAGAGAATGTAAGTTTTTACTAAGTTCCTATGGCCTAATAGTTGCATTTTAATTTCTTCGATTGCAGAATTTGTGCTTTTTTCAGTCAATTTTTGTGCTATTTATTGCAACATTGGTGAAGTAAGATATTGTCACATAGCCTCCATTGTAGGATATCATGCTAAACTCAGTGATCTGCAATCCATTCTGTCTTTAAGTGTCTCATAGAATGGTGTACGTCTCATAAAATGTTGTTCACCTTGTAGCTTGATATATTCTTCCAATTTCCAGTTGCCTTAGGTTTTGTTACTGTTTATATCAGAAATGGCCTTGGCTATTGTTAAAGGCCTGCTCCAGCAATATATGCAGTCACTGTTTGATGAGGTGACAGACTATAGACTGGTTTTTGATGCTTTTTGGTGAAATCTTGTTTGCTAAGCCTTTCTTTTTCTCTATTTTGAGAGGCTATTTATCGTGTTTGATTATTGATTTTTCACTGCATAAATGCATCTGATTTAAATGTCTTCGGCATTTACTTTTGGGTTAGATTTGAACTTGGATGACATGCAGAACTCTTATTTTGTTTGTAATAATATTCATTGCTCAGTGTTTTGTTTTAGTGTCATTCCATAGGGGATTGTGAATGATCAGTTTTATCTCATCCACTTTTGAAAACGTTGGAAGAGCCCGATTGTGTTGTTCAGTTGATCAATTCATACTGCATCGATCTGGAAGCAATCTTATTAGAGCTTGCGAGCTACATGTTCAATCTTACTCGAACTCAGATGAACTTTAGATCGGACAGATAATTTTGTCATATACTTTAATATTATTTGAGTTTGACTCATACTTTTATGTGCAGGGATCACTCTGAAGTCAATTTTACTTGCACGGAAGCGCTAGGCCAGCAAGTAGAGGAAAGAAGCATGCAGTAAGATGATTTTTTTTTTTCCCCGTGCCAGGGTATTTATTGGATAACTTGAGGAAATTTATGCTCTTCTTTTTGGTTTGGCAGAAATAAAGCGAATTTATGTTTGATAAATGGAGAATGTGAGCGAACATTTTCTAGAAAAAAGTGAACATTTGGCATATGTTGGTTGCATTCGGTACGCATGCAGATCAACTGCACATAATTATGAGTTCAAACAGTGATATAGAATTTCAAACAGTAATATAGAAATGAACCACCCTGTAATATTTTTTCTTTTTGGAAGACTTGCACGGCTGTCTATGTTGTACTAAATCTTATATATACATATACACACGTTTCTAGGATCAGTGGCTTGGCCAAACAATAGATCTATTAGGTCCTTATGGTGAGATATGCAATGGCATAAATCCATGTAGATAGACATTCTAATGTTGTTGCATATTCAGATCAAATATGACAACACTTTTACAAGCATGAGAAGTGTGTATCGTGTGTCTGCTGTTTGACATCATACTTTTTTGGCATTGACCTATTCCTTTTTTTGTTTAAATGTGCATGGACGCTATGATTACATATCCCATGTTATTGGAATTAAGCATGGACAATAATTTCTTAGCGGAGAGATATGAAGAAAGTTAGAGCCTTTAGTTATTAAGACATAACTATCCTTAGGTTTGTGGATTAAATGCTTCATATCTAGATGTGTCTATTGCATAGCACACCTACTTGAGTCCGTGTAACATAACTGGAAGAATAGTAGGCTGGCAACCATGACTCAAAATTTATTTTTACTTAAATACATATAGTTAATTAGTTAATAAATAGCCATATAAATAATCTGAATTGGTTTCCATGCATTCTAATTTTATGTTATCAATTCCTTTTTAGTAATCTATTCAAGGAAATAAATCTTATAATAATTATACTGATAATAGTTTGTAAAACAGAAAGGCTATTGACATGTATTGACAGAAATGAAGTTTGTTGAATTTTCAAATAAGTTAAATGTTAAAATATGAAAATTTTTAAAACATAAGAAAAGTTGGACAATCTCGCATACTTGTCTGTTTTATATTAGTTACATGTTTATACCAAAGGTAAACTTCCCAATATATGATTTATACCGTAAGATATATTCAAATGTTAAAATTTATAGGATCATTGATTTTCATTGGTATTATATGATTTGTCAGTGTGTGTGTGATACATGATGATTTCTCACTACATGTGGGTGAATACACGTGTGCATTTATGCAAAATTCGTACCAATATTTTGGAACTGAGAAATTTCTCTTTCATAGTATGAACAGAAATATGGGCTGATATCAGATGCTGAGAAAATCATTGAACTTTTTAAGTTCTCAGCATATGATCCTACATTGGCTATTTTACTCTTAGGAGTCTCACCCCTCTCAAAAAGGAGTTGTGATAAATGATCTTGCCAATTTGTCAACATGGTTAATTATTGGCTCGTGAACTAAGTTGAATATTAGTTCTGTACTCGTATTGTACTCTTAAGAGTAACAAAATTACCATTTCCAATACACGTTTTTGGAACTTTGTATCCAAGAAACTGGTTACATTTCTCACCTGAAACGTCCTCCCGCTGGCCTAAGCCCTGTTACAAATTGAATTGCCCTTCAACGGCCAGAAGCAGTGTCTGATAGAAAATGTCAAGCAAATGTTTACCTTTTCTGCCTTTGAACCTTAGTACGATGTTAGATACTGGGGAGACTTCATTAAATGCTTTCAAGGGAACTCGTACAATAACAAATAAGGCTTTCATAAATAGTTACAGGTCGTACTAGTTGGGAGACTTTGCCGTAAAAAATTCTCTGGCCTAAATAAGATTAGTGGCATCACCGAAAGAGTGCAGAGATTCTTGACTTAAATGTCAAAACATTTTCATAACCTAGAAATAATATTGTAGTTTAACGAGCAAAAATAGATATCCATTTCCCGCATATTACAACATTCATCAAGACCCAATGCCTTGAGATACAATCTACAACATTCTAAACAAGACCCTTGAGCATACCATAATGTTACTGATATATTATCCTAACTGGCATGTGTAACTCAAGACCGACGTTACACTCTGTATCATTGTAAGAACTAGGAGGATGATGGCAGAAGATAATGAGATAAATGACCATGGACTGCTAAAATAAGTACGTCTCATGGTTGCCCAATTGCTGCTGTAATATGACTCAACTTCTCTGAATTGCTTCGACAGATAACAATCTCTAATGTTGAAGTCAATGCTCTGCCCAAGATTAGTGAAAAGATCAACCACATATTTGTCATCTTTCGAAAACCTCGTGATGATTCCAGCGGAGCAAAGGAATGCTACATCTCTTGGTTGGCTGATGAGACAACTCATGAAGGAGATGTAATCTGTGAAGTATTGGGGTCTCTTTTCTAGGCATTGTTCTAATGCTACACAGTTTATGAGGAGGGTGCTTGTGAAGTCATTGATGGTAATGCATGGAATTTCAAGAACTTGGTTTTGGAAATTTATGTCCAAGAAACTGTCTCCTTTTCTTGACTTAAACTTGACTCCTGATGGTCTAAGCTGTGTGACGCACTGTATTGACTGATCTGATGGGCGATATTCCTCAAACTCACTGCAATGAGCTACCAAGTTTGGAGGGACAAGACTTGAATAAACTAAGTCAAGTAAATGGTCACCTTTGTAGAGCAAGAATCTGTTAAGATTTTCCAAGGGTCTTGGAAAGGCTAGATCAAAGGCTCTCAAGGTAAGTCTAGGTAAAGGTCCTAGCTTTCTGTCCAAATCATTCCTAGACAGAGACAATTGATACAGTAAATCAAGAACAAACTAAGGAAGTTGGTTCTCAAGCTTTAGGATGTCCCTGATTAGAATTGGGATCAACCAGGGCCTTGTGAAGATAGCATCATCTTCATCAATGGCATCTCCACCATGATTGAGATGGAGGAGAAGTTCAAGGAGGAAGCAACCATCAAGCAACATCATTTCAACAAAGTCATGACTTGACAATGGAACAATGTCTGAGTAACAGTCTCTAGTATTCTCT
>CATIWR010022242.1:0-15222 GCA_949677035.1 Omphalea diandra | reverse complement strand
TTTGATAAAAGGAACAATAAAGACACATTCATTGTACAAGTATATGTTGATGATATTATATTTGGTGCAATTGATGAATCTCTTTGCAAGGATTTTGCCAAGTGTATGACTAAGGAATTTGGGATGAGCATGACTGGAGAGCTAAAATTCTTTCTTGGCCTACAAATCAAGCAAACCAAAGAGGGCATCTTCATCAACTAAGCCAAGTACACAACGGATCTACTTAAGAAATTTGGCATAAATGTATGCAAATCAGCAAAGACACTAATGAGTGCTACCATTAAACTAGACAAAGATGAATCAAGTAAGTCAGTTGATGAAAAGAGGTATAGAGATATGATTGGTTCTCTTTTCTATCTCACTGTCTTTGGATTCGACATTATGTTTAGTGTATGCATGTGTGCTAGCTTTCAATCATGCCCTAAGGAATCACATCTTAATACTGTTAAAAGGACTATTAAAAATTTACATGGCATATTGCACTTAGATTTGTGGTATCCTAGGAATTCATCTTTTGGTCTTTTAAGGGATTCAAATGCGGATTATGTCGATAGCTTATTAGATAAAAAAAAAAAGCACTTTTGGAACTTGCCAATGTATATGAGAATGCTTAGTTTCATGGTTTAGTAAGAAATAAGTTTATGTTGCTTTATCCACTGTGAAAGTAGAATAATTAACTGCAGGTTGTTGTTGCAGCCATGTTCTTTAGATGAAACAACAATAAGGATTATGGCAAAGTGATTGATCACATTCTCATCAAATGTGACAACACAAGTGTAATAAATCCTTTTTTAGAGTCCCATCCAACACTTTAAGAGCAAACACATTCATATTAGCCATAATTTTCTTAAAGATCATGTCCAAAATAGTGATGTGGTGTTAGAGCTTATTGATACCAATCATCAACAGGCATATATTTTCACTAAACCCCTTAATGAAGAAAGGATGAACTTCATTAAGAGGGAGTTAGGAATGCTTGATGGAAGCACCCTAGGGTGAAAATTAGATCTCATTGCATATTCTTTATTGATTTTGTTGATTTGAATGATTGAATGATTTGTTTGATATATATGTATTTTAATTACATTGGAGGATTTAATTATTTATGCTAATGTGCTTCTCTATGCCAATTTGCATGAATTAATCATTAATACGTTAAGTGGATCACATCTATAAAGGCCATTTTTCTTCCTTTCTTTTGCTTTGTAATTCGTGATCGCAATGATAAAATCATTTCCACAATTTACAAGCACTCGTCGACTTTCTGTCACACCTCTAATTCATTGTCGCGATTTTAGATCGGCACCATAAATTTTTTCAAAATTCAAAAGTTTTGATTATTGATTCATTCAGTTAGCAAGGAATTCTTAATCGTTACTCACCAATTTTGTAATTAGTGATCACGATTTAAGGTTTGTAGTCCCAAATAAGAGTAACTATCAAGTATCAATTGATTTGATTGTCAATTGATTGCACCCCCTCATTTATTACAAAATTTACCATTTATTACTATTTTTCTTTAGATTTTTTACCTATTTAAACCATTCCAACACCCGTCCATTTAACTTTTACATATTCTCTTTATCTGTCTCCAATTTTTTCTCTCAAACCTACTACTTTCTCCTAACTTCTATCATGGCACCAAAGAAGCTTTCTAGAACAAGGCAAGGGCATAGTCCAACCTTCTGGCCCTCCCACCCTACACTTTATGAAAGGGATAACAAAAGAGAAGAAATATCGATACAAAGCCAACTCCAATAAAATAATCCAACCTAATAAAATTCCTTCTTCTTTTCTCCTTGAATCCTTTAAAATTAAGGATGAAATTCATACCTTCATGTCTAACTCAAGTTGAAATGAGTTCATCTTTCGAGATGAACCTAGATATGAAGAAATTGTTAAGGAGTTTATGTGCATGGTCATCTTAAGTCGAAAATCAAAATCAACGACAGGTCAGTATGGGTTAGTTTTTAGGGCATTTAGAGACCCTTATTTTATCACTTTTAAATAAATCTCTAACCTTTTCAATCTTTAAGTGGGAGATGGTATCCCATTCATCATCTATGCACTAGACATCATTTACTCTGAATTTTGGTCCGAGATTTCCATCGAAACTAAACATGACCCAAAACATCTCGAGCTAAATATATTCGCACCCTTCCAAATTGGCTTATTCACCATGTTATCACCTTTTCTATTAATGCTAAAGGTGATGGGAATGAAAAGGTCTCCTAAAAAGACCTGGCATTTTTGTTTTGTTTAACCAAAAACAAACCCATCCAAACTAGTCAATATCTTATGGATCAATTGATTCACATGAGTACGAAGCCCAAAAGCCAATTTGTCTTACCATCTTATGTCACAACAATTTATTGCTATGTACAGGCTCTTAATGAGGAGAATGAGAAATTCCTCGCTAAGAAATTTCTACCTTCCCATAATTTCCTTGATTTGCCTTACCTCATAAATGTTAAGTCTATTCACTCTGACACTTACGTTTATACCTTAGGATCAATGGGGGCCAAAAGGCATGAGACTAATCAAGCCTCAAAAAAGAAAAGGCTTGTGATAAAGGAGGCCTAACCAATGCCAACTCCCTCTCCTCAATCAATAAGAAATTGGATAAAGTAATGAGGATGATTAAGAGGAGATTTCTTCTACTTTTCCACCCCTATAGTGATTTAATGGATCTTTAAGAAAAGGTGGGTGCTAAACACCTTGCCACCTTTTTGATTTTGAAGATTAGGAAGATACTCTGGAAGAAAAAAATGATTAAGAGGTTAAAGAAGGGGATGAAGAACAATAAGAAGTTGTAGATGAAGACATTAAAAACTTTAGAGATTATGATAGCTCTCCAATCTTTTAGTGTTCTTTCTTAGGCTTGTAATCATTTTATATTTTTCTTTTATTTATTTAAATTATTTTATGGCCTAAGTTTGTGATCTCACATCTCTATGTTTTTGTTAAATGTGTTTATCTATGTTTATCAATAAAGTTACTTATAATTTTATGTTTCACATGCTTGTACATGAAGTATGATTGCTCTTCAATTTACTTACTTTATACAAATCCTTATTCGAATCATGTCACTTATGTTAATTTAATCACTTTTAAATCTTTTATATTCTCTTTTTGATCTTGACAAAGGTGGAGAGAAATAGTGAAGGAAATTGCATGATATATAATTAAAAGGAAGTTAAAGTTGAAGGGGAGCAATGTAATCTAAATTTTTATTGAACTTAGTCATTTCTTTTCAATTTTATTAGTTTCTCAACAAGGTTAATTTGTTAAGAAATGTTAACCATATGAACTTCACACTTATACAATTCATTACCCTTTACAAAATTAATCCAAGTTGTCAAAATCAAAAAGGGGAAAATTATCGGACTAGATTGGTCAAACTTAGATCAAAGATCTCTTTTGATATTGACAATGTAAAATTGATAAGTGTTAACATCTTTCTCAAGTTTTGATTATATAGTTTTAAGATAGGTTTCAATCGAAAGTTGGATGAGAGTCTAAATCTCAAACATTTTGAAAAGCATACCAATTCAAGGTTAAGAACCTATAAATCGTGATCGCGACCTTACAACAAGAATGGATGAACTTAAACCAAATAGATTTGCAGAGCAAATTGTAGCTGCAACCTTGCCATGAAAGACATAATCCTCATATGATTTGATTCGCAGTGAAGATCACAGTGTGAGTCACAACCATAACTTTTATTATTGATTAGAGCGAACTAAATCCACAACCAAAGCTTGCCAAGTTTCTAAGATAACCGTTGACATATCAAAAGTCACAAGGGTGAAATAGCTTTCATGATTGCAACCTATTGAAGCATTTTCTTCTTACCAAACAGAAGGATTCGCGATCATTATCGTGTCTAAGAAGAACTTTAATTGTGATTATGACTTGTGGTTAGTTGGATGATAACAATAATTATTTTTCTTGAAAGACCAATAACAATATGCCACATGGGCGAGCTGTTAGATACAAATAGGGTTTTCCACCGCAATTTTAGCTTTCTTAGCTCAAAATGGAAATTCATGACCGTGACATGCCAGTCACAACCTCGAAATTAGTTTGATAGGCATTGAATGTAAAATCTACCTAGCTTACCTTAAAGATTTAGACATAGTTTATTTCTAACATCTCTTTGGTGGTTATTGTCTGTAAATACTTCACTAAACATATATGAATGCAAGAGAATAACATTGAATATAGCCAAACTTTTGCAATTTTGTTTCTTAACCTTAAATTTTTTGTATGTGTGTTGATATTATTGGGTGTAAGCATTAAACACCATAGTTATTGGGTTTGAGAGTTACCCTAGTTGTAAAACTCTTATTTAGGTTAAGTGTAAGCCTTTGGGAAAACACAAGAGAGGTTTCATTATATGAGCCTTAAAACACAAGTTATAAGGTTATATATGAGCCATAAAACACAAAGTGTACAAGTTTGGTGTGATCTTGGAAACACCATTTAGTGATAATGGAATACCTAATTATAAGGAATTGGGGAGTGGATGTAGGGTTCCTTAACACCCAAACCAATGTAAAATGTGTGTTCATTTCTTTTCCTTCTTCTTCTCCTTCAATCTCTAAATTTACTATCTTCCATCTAAATTTTTTAAATTCCCACCAATTCAACCCTCATTATTAGTGCTTAAGGGCCAATAAATTTCTATAAGTCGTATGGTTATTGATTCGCTTACCAAACCAATAGTTAGAAACTTGTTTATATCACATTAGGAATGCAAAAAAGGTAAATGTGTTTGTATTCAATTTACAATTATATATAGTCACATGTTGTTAAGTAAAATCTATAATAATTTGAAAATAAAAGTTATTGTTAAGTTGTTATTCATTTATATGTAAAGTAAAAAATATATATGATAGCACAATAACTAAGGTACATCAATAGACTAGATTGGCTCACTCACATGAGCAATCACCTTTGGCGCTAATAAAGCGAGTAGAGATGAGACAAAATTAAATTGTGGTTCTAAGATAGTGAGCTTAATTTTAATACTAAGAGTGTCACCTTATTAAGAAATAAGATGAGGTTGTATATGTGGTTTAAAATGACATGGATGTCTCCCTACCATCCATGAAGCCTATAAGTGAAGCTGAGTATGATAACTACATTATGTGCCATTGAGAGCGAGCCAATAGAGAACTTGAGTTAGGCACTATTTGTAGTGACTAAACTAAGAGTCATACGATATTTGGATTATAAAGACATATGCTTTATAAAATAGAGAATCTCTACCACAACATGCAATTCATGTTGCATGTGTATGTCGACCAAGTAGGAAGTGAAGAATAGATCCTTACTTATTCATTGTGTGAGTCCTAGAGATCTACTGTCTCATTAGTACCCTATAAGACTTTTAGCTGTATCATAAGGTAAAGAATTAATGCTTGTTACTCTTGTATGTTGCTTAAGGTCATGAATGATTTGACCTATCAAGACATTTCTAGAAAAGCAATTAATTTGGCTTTAAGTGATATGAGGGAAAAAAGGAAGGAAATTTTGGAATTACGCTACTTATTAACATTCATTGGTAGTCCAGTCAAATCATTTTATTAAAGTGATCATAACTATGGATACTAATACTGATAAAGAAGGGTTAAGTATATCTCTTTTTGAGGGATTAAGAGATGCTTCTTCTAGTGTAACTAAATTAACTCGAGGTACAATAAATTATTTATTTTCTAAATGTAAAACTACCATTTCGACCATAGTGGGTTTTAGTTTAGAGTTTATTAGTATAAGTGTATTTATCAATCACACGACCTATTTGTTTATATGAGCAGTAGCTTGGGTTGAGTGTTATCGATAGAGTAAAGAACTTAGATCATCTTCATTTTGTTAAACCTAGCTTGGGAGGTTGATGAACTAAGCTTGTATTGATGATTACAAACATATCTAAAAGTTAACTCTTATCCAAGTTAGTGTGTAAAATCTTGCAGGTACATTTATTTTTTGATCCAAGGCTTTTGGAAAAAGAGTTTTGTTAAAAACTCTAAGTATTCAAAGCAAACGGGTGTTGTTGCATTTTAACAGGTGTTGTACCCCCCATCAACGGGCATTGAATATTCTCAACAGATGTTGAAGTGACACCCAAATATGAGTTAACTCTTCTAGACCCCTTAACAAGTGACTCTATCAAGGCATAACGGGTGTTGGATGACTCAAACACTTACGCTTTGAAAGTTGACCTTCATAATTAAGGATGCATTTTTGCACTGGGTGTGGCTCATCAATACCACAATAGACATTGCATTTTCACAATAATCATTAGACCAAGTGACTTGATGTGAACAGAACTCTCAAAACCTTGACATGGGCATTAGATTTATACCAATAAGCATTGGAAAAGCACTAAGGCAGTGCTAAAGGTTTTGGACTCTCCAACGAGAGATGTTCTAAGTTCAACATGCATTGAAATCCTTTTAAATTGGCATTGAAAGCAAGCCAACAACAATTGAATCATTATAGAAAAACTTGAAAAAAAGAACATTAAGTTCACAACCTTCTGAAAACTTCAACGACCATTGTCCATACCTCAATAAGAGTTGAAGTTGAATTCTAACCTGCGTTGAAAATCACCAACAGTCGTTGAAGGAGTTAGTGATTAAAAATTTGAGAAAGTCAGAAGAGGAGTGTTTACGTAGATCTCTCTCTAATAGCTAGTTCCAATGGGCATTTTAATAAAATCAATGGTTTTGAAGTTGTATTCTTACCAAACAATGGACGTGGAGACTGTCCAATAGGTGTTGAGTGACTACTCTATGACCTAAAGTGACGACCTTCTTTTTAACGACTAGTTTTGTGTCTCTACTTATAAAAGGGCACTCCTACAACAAAAACAAGGGGAAAATGGTCAAAAGTGAGTTTTTTCTATTGTGAAAGCAATCTTTGAATACAAGTGTGAAAATAAGTGTGATCTAAGTTCAAGGAAGATCATTGTTGAAAGCTTGCAAAAGTCATCTTCAAAAATAGAGTTAAAGAACAAGCTTTAAGACTTGTCTCAAAACTCTTTTCCAAATTAATGATATATTGTGAGTACATTCCTTAGTGATTATTGCTTGAGTGAGAGTGTCCTTTCTTTTTTTTTAAGTTGTAAATTCTTCTAAGAAAATTTTTGGTTAAGAGACCTTAAAAGATTTAAAACCATTCTTGTAAAAGTTTTAAGGTTATACCTACAAACTACTTTGAGAAATGGTTTTACTAGCACCTGAAATTCTACTTGTAACGGCTTAGTAATGCTAAAAAACTACTATCATAAAGGTGGTTGATAGCACCTAAAAACTATCTTGAAAGTGAAAGGCTTTAGTGGGAAAACTAGGGGAGAGGATGTAGGTAGAATTATATCGGACCTCTGTAAATTGGTTGTCTCGATTCTTCATTATTTTCACACTTATTTTTAATTGTTTTTATTTTCCATTGTTCTATTCAAACCCTTCACCCTTCAGGGCACCAAGGGATGACAATTGGTATCATAACTTGTCTCTCTATAATCCTCTCGCCTACCAAGGGATAACAATTGGTATCATAACTTATCTCTCTATCAATTCTTCAGTGCTTAGAGTAAAGATAAAGATCATAGCTGGTCATGAGGAATCACAATCAATCCATAGGCCACCATTCATAAAAAGAGTTTACTATAGGTATTGGAAAAATTATATGAAGATTTTTCTAAACAGTGAAACCATCGATCTATGGGACATTATTAAAGATGAAGGAGAAGTTCCTACTAAACTGATTGTAGATGTCCTAGTACCCAAGCCTAATAATGAGTGGATAGATAAAGAGAAGAAGGCAAACTTGAAAAATAGACGAGCAATCCATATTCTCTTCTGTACAATCCATAAAGCTCAGTACGCTAAGTTGTCAATGTGCATATCAACTAAAGAATTATAGGACACCTTGCATACTCAGTGTAAACATATCTGCGAAGTCAAGCAGAAAAATATACAAATGCATACTTAATGTATGAAACATTTGTATACCAACCTAGTGAAACCATCACTGAGATGTATAACAGGTTCATTAACATAGTAGGCATTCTCAAAACTCTTGGGAAGTCCTACTCCAATGAGGATATAATGACAAAGATCCTAAGAACTTTGCCCAAGGACAAATGGGAAGCAAAGAAGACAATAATAGAGGAAGCTAATAAGTTGGAGGTCCTATCACTGGATGAGCTCATGGGAAAGCTTTTGGCCAACGAAATCACTCTTGAGAAGACATTTGAAAACTCTAGAGTGAGAAAGAAACATTTGGGCTTAAAAGCCAAAGAGGTACTCTCTGAATCCCCTTTTTCTTCTTCTTATTTACTAACATCTTCTTTTAGTGATGATGAAAGTAGTAATAAAGATGAACACTTTTCCCTCATAATGAATAAAGTAAAGAAATTTCTTTCAAATCAAAAGGGCAAAAGGCAAAGGATGTATAAGAAGAAAAGTAGTAAAAGTCAACTCATTTGTTATGGATGCAAAGAGAGGGGGCACATAAAGTCAAATTGTCCTAAGGTAATGAAGAACAAAGCTCCTGCCAAGAAACACACCTCCATGAAAGATAAAGAAGTGTATAAAGCTACTTAGGATGACAAATTGACTCTGAACCTAATGAGAAGGATACTAGAAAAGAGTTTGCCAAACTTTGTCTCATGGGAATTGAGGAGAAATTTGAAGAATCCTTAAGTGAGCACTAGACAGTGATGATGAACATGAGGTAAATCTCCTTGATTCTTATTCTAGAGATAAGTTGTATTCAATTATCACTAAGCTGACTATGAAAGTTGAGACTCTCAAGTCTAGCACCTCCTCTCTTAGAAAAAAAAAAAAAACAAGTCCTTAAAGTATTATGCTAAGGTCAAGAGACTATGGCTAAGGAGGTTGAATCTCTAATTGCTCAGAATTCTAAACTCAAGGATAACCTCAATAAACTTACCAAATGAAAGGAGAAATTAGACTCTTTCTTTAAAATTCAAAAGAGGCCATCCATTAACCATGGATTAGGATATAATGCTTCTACCTCTATGACTCCTTTTTCTTCAAAAATAGCCTTTGTTAAGGATAAGGAAGTTAGCATGCCTAAACCAATAAAAATGCCAAAAGTTCCTAAGAAGGAAAATGTTAAGACCAATGGTGCTAAGGCTAAGTCTCAACCTATTCACACAGAACTAAAACATGCTCCTTCTATGGCTAACTATGCCTACATGCATCATTCTTACAACCCTAAGAGGCAAAATCTCCAAAGCCACAGAAATTGGTATAATCATGCATATAGGTATACACCTTACATGAGAGCACCTTACATGCTCCTAGACAATTAGCTTAAAGGAGTTACAAATCTTACAAACACCATATGCATGCTCCACCTAGAAATAGGATACTAGTGCACTTCAATGGTGAAATGTTTTTACTGTGGTATTTATGGCCACATTGCATATCGCTGCCTTTCTAGAAGGCATAATGAGCAAATGGCTAGATCTAACCCCTTAAGACTTAAGAAGATTTAGGTACCTAAGACTTGATTCTTTTTATTTACAAATGTGTTTGAAATCCCAAGTTGAAAAGCAAGAGTGGTATCTAAACAGTAGATGTTCAAAGCACAAGATGGGAGAAAGGGAGTTCTTCACACAACTAGAGAAAATTAAAGGACTTGGGAATGTATCCTTTAGGGATAATGGAAAAGCCAAAATTATTGGCATAGGTAAAATTGGTAAGGATGTTGATTCACCCATCATTGATAAAGTTTTGCTTATTAATGGACTCAAACATAATCTATTGAGTGTAAGTCAGCTTTGTGACAAAGGCCTCAGAGTTATGTTTAAACCATAAGCTTGTTATATGTCAAGGATGAACAAAATTGGTAGGAGAATTCATAACATTTATGTCATTAATTTGAAATCTCTCATTAACCATGATGCAAAGTGTCTAGTATCTATAGTGAATGAAGATAAAACATAGCATAAAAGGCTAAGACATATTAGCATGAAACTCTTCAATAAGCTGAAAAGAAGAAACTTGGTTAAAGGTCAGCTTGAAATCAAGTTTACAAAGGAAGAAGTTTGTAAAGTATGTCAAAAGGGAAAATAGATAAGATCTTCAATTAAAGTCAAGAACAAAATAAGTTCATCAATATCTTTGCAATTACTTCACATGGATCTATTTGGACCTTTTAGAGTGTCTAGCTTGGGAGGAATGCATTATGCAATTTGTTGTCCCTAGGCACCCAGAAGGGGGGTTAAATTGGTGTATAAAAATTTCAACAACAAAGAAAAGGGGAAGAAGAAAGAGTAGAATGGAGACAACCGATTTATAGTGGTTCGGGTATAATTGACCCTACGTCCACTCCCCAATTAACCAATTGTGTATTTCACTATCTCAATGGTGTTTTCAAGCTCACACCCAACTTGTACAACTTGTGTTTTGATGGCTAACACATAACTTTACAACAATGTGTTTTTAGGCTAACACACAACCTCACTCAAGTGTTTCACTAGGCTCACACTTAAATCTTTCTTGAAGTGTTTTTACAGGCTAACACAATAACCTTACAACTTGGTGTTTAATGCTCACACCTAACAATTACAATTTCATAAAGAAAATGAAGGAAATGAGTAGCAAAGATTGAGAGTTTTAATCACTTGTAATAAATTCCTTAGCAACCTTATTCACGGTTGTTTAGTGGTGTATTTATAGCCAAACTCCACTAAAGAGACGTTGCAGATCATAGCTCATTAAATCTTTGAGACATGCTTGATAGATTCTGCATTAAATGCTTGTTAGGATGAAATCGCGGTCGTTATTGCATTTCGAGGCCGCGAAATCCAAATTCTTCAAGAGAAACCCCGTTTGTGTCTAACGGCTAGTCCACGTGGCAGCTTCTTATTAGTTCACCAGGAAAATATAGCCGTTGTCTTTTACCTACTTTCAGAAGTTGGGTCACAAGTTTTCTTGCACAGGTAGCGACAGAGGACGCGAATCCGTCTATCAAAGTGGTCATCTTTCATCCTCAGGATTCGCGGTCGCTACCAACAAGATGCTTCCACGAAATTTGACTTCCAATAGTCTTCTGGGACACTTATCAAGCTGTGGTTGTGGACTTGCTTCCCTCTTGAGTTACTTTGAAATTCGCGGTCGCGATTAAGGCGTGACTTTCACTGCGAATTCGTCTGTCACATTTTGGCTTCTTCTTTTCCATAAGTCGTGGCTGAGAATGGCTCCGCGATTTCGCCTGCTTGAATTTTGGCATGCCTTAACATGAGTCGCGGTCGCGATTCTATATTGCAGTCGCGATTTACATGTCACTTTTAGAGTTTATCAACTCCTTTCATTTCTTCTTGAGAGATTTATTTATTTCTGCAAAATCAACACTTATTTGAAATATTAGTGATGATCAATTTACTTTGTCAAGATCAAAAGAGGTTCTAGACTTAGGATTAACCATCCTAGTCCAACAATAGCTTTGAGAATTTCATTTGTCGTATTGTGATGGAAGCGTTTGAAAGCCACTTGAATAATAAGTACTTTGAGGGTCTACCTGGGTCGAGATACTTCACAAGCAATTAGTATAAACACCAAATCAAATTGTTGTGTTTCAGTCTAGTGTTAGTAGCATTTGGGCTTGGTTTTGATAAATGGGGTGTTAATGTGTAACCATATTCATGTAACTCTATAAATTTTATAGTTTAAATGGGGCTTTTATTGCTCAAGGATAAGATTATGGGTTTGGATTTACCTTTTAGGAGGCATTTAAGTCATGGATATTCTATGCTATGTGAGAAAAAGGTGTTTGTTTCATTCTTTTTATTTTTAAGAGTTTACCTTACAAAGTGAATCCACAAACTGGGTTTGTTTATGATAAAATGAAGGAGAAGGCGATGAATTTTTGTCATAAGATACTTATTTGTGGTGGGAGCTCATATCTAAGGGAAAGAGATTGTGCCAAGTTTAGGTAAATCGCAGATAAGATTGGAGCAGTATTGGGTGGGGGAATAGTTAGAAAAGAAAAGAAGTTGGAGGTTAAAGGATGTGTGTGCGCTCAAGAGAGAGAGAGATAGAGAAAGGTAAAGTCACCTTGGTAATGCAAAAGTAAGCCACATCAACTTAAAAAATTATTATTAGTACCATATCATTTTTTCGACTTTTTTTTTTTCAATTGAGAAATTTTTATGTGCATTTGTTTCATTTAAGGATATTAATGTGCATAAGTTATAAGCCAAGGGATAATGAGTGAAATTAATCCATCACTCGAAGGACAGTGTTATCATGGAACTAAGGCAACAACAAACATGATACAAATTTGCACAAGTTATGGCCACAAATCATTCAGAGGACACCATCATCTAGGAACTAGGATGGTGACCTACTCTTCAACCCCAACTCATCAATCTAAATTTCTTTTTGCTCACATTAATTAAATATTAACCATGCCTTTGCATAATGGAAAAAGCCAAGACTAAAGTTACAAGTTATGTAATCATTTTGTCCTTATCATCACGAGAGTTTGATTTTTGTTTTCGTGAATTAAAGTATTAATTATGTTAACATATCTGAAATTCATATGTATAGGCGAGGTGAATGCTCCATAGGGTTTTGCAACTGCATCTGATTCTATTCAACTATCACTTCGAGTGATACCCTACTATGGTCTTGCTTTTGCCTCTTTATAGTTGAATCAATCTCTGCATCCTGGAATAACTACACTGATAATTCTTAAAGCTTCAGTTGTTGGTTGTACTTTTTTCACTACACCATTAATTTTTGAAGCTTCATTTTATGCCTAAGCTTACTTTTCACCTTCTTCTTCTAGCAAGGCGTCCATTACATCAGTTGTTCTTCCACTTTGCTACATGTTTCATCATCTCTAAGCAAGCTTATGTTGCTTGTGAATTCAAAATGGTTTGTGCCAAGTCATTTTCCTTATTTTGTTTGGAAAACTCTATGCATAAGGATCAAATAGTTCCTTAGGAAATACCATATGTACTTAGATGTGGTAGGAAACCTTTAGTGTATTACATTAAAAAAGCCATATGACCATTCGATTTTCTTTTGAACTGAAAGTAATTTAATGTTGAATTGCACTTTAATCCCTAGCATCAATTCAACTGAAATTTAAATTGTAACAGAGCCTTTGGCACTTCTCCATTTTTGCTTTCTAAGGTTTCGCCTATAGGAAGGATTTGCAAGTAGGAGAAAAGTCCTTGTGTCTCATGGATAGTAAGCAGAGTTTCTCCCAACCTATATAGGCAGTTTTAATCCTTAATTTTTGCTTTGGATAGTAAGGTTTGTAGGTGTCGGAGTAGTTATTTGTAATAGTTCAAGATAATGTATGATAGTTAGGGCAGCCTCCCTGACTGATGCCACTTCATATGCCTTATAAAAAGGTTTGACCTTTGTAATGGAGTATGGTTTCTGTAACCTCAATGTTGAATCTAATGTTAGTGAAGTTGTGGCCCTTATCTTAAAAGGAGAAGTGCATTCTAACCTTGGTCTTATTATAAAGGATATTCTTATTTTATTTTATGTCTATAGAGCTGAAGGTGTCAAGCTTATTGACCTTTGTGCACTAAGAAGAGGGGTTGAATTGGTAGAATTTTGGAGGGAAGGTTAGTTATGCAAGGGTTAGAAGAAATATAAGAAGAATAGAACACACAATAATTTATAGTGGTTCGGGTATTAACTAACCCTACATCCACTCCCCAACTCTTCCAATTAGGTGTTCCATTAATATCAAATGGCATTTTAAAAGCTCACACCTAACTTTACAACTTGTGTTTTGCAAAGGCTCACACACAACCTTACTAATGTTTTCCAAAGCTAACACTCAAACCTATAAAAGAGTTTTCTATTGGCCCACTCCCAAACCCAAATGCAAAGGGTATTTAAAGCTCACACCAAACTTCTTACAACTCAATAACATAAAGAGTAATTAAAAGAGAGAAAGTAGAAAAACAGTTTTGCAAGAGTTTGGCCTTGGCAAATGCAATTTTCTTGGATTTATGTTTGTATGGTGGAGTATTTATCGATTTCTCCCACCAAGAGATGTTAGAGACAATACTAGCTCTATATCTCAAAATTTGGAATCAAAATCCTGCATTAATTGCTTATCAGATAGATGTCACAATTGCACTTAAGTTTCGCTCTAGATTTTGCTTTGTCGTGGTCGTGATTATCAACTTGTGTCTAATGACTGTTACACATAGCAACATGACATTATTTCTTTATAAAACTATTCGTTAACATCCTTCATTATAGCTTAACCGTTACTGTCGTGAACTAGTAGTAGTGGTTGCTACATAACTATAACAGTCATATTCGTTTTACAAAACTCATAACATTCATGTCCAAAATACATATGCATAAAGGTTTTATCCATCCTACACATACAATCCAACATGTATTTGATGTACAAATATGTATATGACATAAGGAGAGAGAGTTAAAATTCAACCAACGACCTGTGGTTCATATGTCTCAATGTAAAACTCAAAGCAACAAAGTGTCCAATTCTTATTCTTCAGTATCTGAAAAAAATTTGCAATTTGGTGAGTTGCGACTCAGTGAATAAAAATAATAATCAAATTTTCATGGCATAATCCATAATCAAATATCATCAAGATACATTGCAAGTATAACAATTAACTATGCAAGTGCAAATGCAATAGCTTTGTTTTTGTCTTGACCGTGCAAGGCAAACATTGCTCCCAAGATATTCATGTGATTCATGTAACATATGATTTGGGATCTATTGATCCATCTTCCTGTAATTCATTTGACATATGATTTGGGACCTATTGGTCCATCTTCCACGTGATTTGCAAGTGTTTGAAAAGTCGGTCACAACACCCTTTTAGTTCCATGTGCAAGTGCTTATTCACAAATGATATGCCAAGCAATCGTTAAGAGCATTTGATTCTCACTTGGCTTGTATTCCCATGTAACATGTAATAATTCAATCATATATCCATGTAATAGAACATAATCATATTATTCCCATGTATCATGTAACAATTCAATCATTCTCACTTAACTTATATTTTCATGTAACATTTAACAATTCAATCATATATACATGTAATAGAACATAATCATATCATACAATTATCACATACACCCATTGAATCCAATTATGGTTTTTACTCACCTTTTGATGTTATCGACCTTTATGGTAGCTTTGGTTCTCTCTCTAAGGCTTCCT
>CATIWR010022240.1:0-11206 GCA_949677035.1 Omphalea diandra | reverse complement strand
ATATATTAATTTTATTTATTGAAAATAATATATAATTAAGAAATCATAGCAATTAAATAATGAATTACACTTATATAAAATTATAACAAATAAATTATTTTAAAATATTAAATTTATCAAATAATAAAATAAATATATTTACATTAAAAATATAAATATAATATTTAAAATATTAAATAAAATCAAGTAAAGCATAGCCACTAATATTAATTCAATTAATATAAATAAGATCACTATTAACTGCATCTATAAATAAATAAAACACTCTTAATCATATGTAATATAGCATGATTTATTTATGTTATTAAACTGAATATATGGTATTTTTTCCCACCTATTTTGGTAGACCGTGATTTGGAAA
Organism: Omphalea diandra; assembly: GCA_949677035.1. Lineage (NCBI taxonomy): Eukaryota > Viridiplantae > Streptophyta > Magnoliopsida > Malpighiales > Euphorbiaceae > Omphalea > Omphalea diandra. The sequence goes on along the minus strand of CATIWR010022240.1, from coordinate 10,845 downwards.
AGGCTAAAACCAATCCAACTTTTTTCCAACCAAATGATTAATTTCTCTTCTCGAGTGAGCATTTCTCAAACATTCCGTCTATCATTTTTGGTGCAGACCAACTAAATGACCCATCAGACTCGCAGATAAAGAAGGTACAAAATGGATCAGAAGATTTTAAAGATGGAGATGGCTATTGGACTAAATTAAGTGTTTTGTCCCATAAGATCAGGGGTTTGTTTTTATTTTTTTTATTAATTTAATTTAGACTAAGGTTGGAATTCTAAATTTTTATTTCTAAACACGAATATTGATAGTCAATAATTAATAGCATATAAATGTTTGATAAATTATATTTATTATTTTGAATTTCATTCACAAAATTAATAAATTGTATAACTTGATTTATAGATATAATAATAGCAATATATCAAGAAGTATAAAAGTGAAATTTGTCTATAATATTCTTGAATTGGAATGATTGAATACTTAAAATTACAACTTAGTAAGTGCGCTCAACTCAATGATTATTAGAACTACAAATCAATTCACATAATTTTTGAATGAATCTAATAACTTGAATATCATTGATAAATTAAAGTATACTATTAAAAGTAAATATGAAAAATTCGGAAACTCAATGAGAAATAAAACTCTCATAAAAATAGAATAAACTTTTATGAAAAATAATATATAATCATCAAAAGATGATAGAAATAAAATTAAAATACACATAAAAATTAGATACATATCTATAAATTTACAAAAATAGCAGACATAATATCTATATATATATATTTGACTAAATCTGAGATAATTTATTGAAAAAATAAAATAAACCGCATATAAAACCCAAGAAAAGTAGAGGATTAAACATAATTTTTTTAAAAAAAAAGACTAATTTTAGTCAAAATGACTAGAGATTAGCTCTAAAAATTGTTTTTATATATTGAATTGAATAAATTAAAAAATAAAAATATAATGAGATAATATATTTTCTACGTATAATCATAAAGTATATTTTTAAAATTCTATAATTATTAATTTATATATATAAAATCTTAATAATCATTTTTGGATAGTGCTAATCAGAATATATATTAATATATTTCAGCAATTAAAATATTTTATATATAATTTTTTATAAAATTATATATACTAATTTAAATAAATTATTTTTTACATAAATAAATATTATAATTTATAGTTCTTTGATTAATATTATAATTCATAGTTAATATTTGAATGGTAAAATTTTAAGAATACAAATAGAATAGGAACAAATTTGATTTTTTTTAGTTATCATTGTAAAGGTTTGGAAAAATCTAAATAACAACAAATAAAAATCACAACTGATTAAGATTGTTTCCACTTTAACTATTATTTTGCATGATTTATCAAATATGTATTTAATAGCTAAGCAAGTGAGAAACTTCTATCAATTATATCCATATCCAAAGTTATACCAAATACTTTCTAAATATTATTAAATTAAATATTTATTAATTTAACAAAATTCTATAATTATTTTATTTTCAATAAAAGTTAATTTTATTTTGCAAATCTCCGCTTTCATAAACTCATAAGATTATCATCTTATAGTTTAAAAATTAAAATATGAACAAAGTAACTACAATGATTGAAAAAGAATGTCATTAGAATCAATATTTGGTTATTTACAATGAACTTTTCCCACATTGTAGTTTTCAATATTTCACCATCAATTTCTCCCATATTTTAGGTTTCAAGAGGTTTAGTGATCCTAAAAGTTTCTTAACCATTTAAAACAGTTACTTGTTACCTCTAATTCTTCATTTTAAAAAAGGTGCAAACAAATCCATATGGGACATTGTTAAAACAAATCAATGCGAAAGTTATAACCAATATTTTTTAAATTTGGCATTAACGGATTCAATTGATTCGATTTAAGAATAAAAAAATTAAGAAAAATATTTTTAAAAAATAAAATTATAATATTTAAAACTTAAAAAAAAAAAATCAGTTCAAAATTAATAATACAATTTTCAATTTTTTTGATCTCATAAATTGCTCTATTTCGATTTTCAAAACACTATTAAGAATGTCTCCATCTCCTGTCTTTTTCTGCAATAGAATATGCATTGTCCCCTCAGAAAAAAAAAAAAAAAAAAAGAAGGTATGTACAAATTTGTTGCTAGGAAAAAATACAATCTAAATGAGCCCAAAATGGCAATTAAGAATAATTTATTTGTTATTACATGTGTGAGATGAACAAAAACTGATGGAAAATTAGAATCTAAAAGGGTCTGCAAAATAAGCTCCATTGGCATGAAAATCCCATTGAGCGGTTTGATTTATTTAACATAATAAAGGAATATTAATGAAAATTGTATGGTGTGAGAATTGTTTTCAAAATTAAGTAGCTAGTAAAAACTATACTCCATTCAATAAAATGGACCAGCAAATATTACAATAAAGAGGTAAATACTACAACACTTTAAGCAATATTATGTTATTATACTTAATTAATATATTTTTTTAAGATTTAGATATTATTGTATGTAATTATTTATTAGTTTGGATAATTTTTATTTTAACAAATTATATGTGTAATTTAATATTTTATTTAACAACACCATATCATAATAAAATTGTAGAATTTGCCCAATAAAAAGGATTGCCGTTGGATTTCTAATTAATTAACAGCTTATAGCTTGTTTTGTACTGACAACAGAATAGTTTCATGGACATGAGAGACAGAAAATTTCATTATAATTCCTCCAAAGAAAGGATTAGGTAATTCCTTCCAATTATTATTTGCCTTTTCCTTTTCTGTTCTGTTTCGTCTTCAATGCTTTTTTCTTTTTGTCAACATCTTTCTCTCTTATAGCAATCCACGAATTGCCATTGTCACGCCCCCACATTGCATAAAGCACCGATTTTCTTACTTTAATCATGACAAGAACCTCCACCACCTCCATCTCCACCGTCACCTCCGCCCCTTTTGTTTTCCATCATTGCCATCCACACCATGCTTATCTTGTCTTCCCCAAAATCAATTTTCTCATAGCCCTATTCAGAATTAACATCTTCATTATCTTTTATATCGAATATTAAAGTATAGAAATGATAACATTATGTTAAAATTCGAGCCCGAGGACAGAAATTTGTAACTTTAGTGATTTTACTTGACTTATATCCAGATTGTCTTACTCCCATGGCTACCACTCCTATCTTGCAGCGTGATTCTGGTCCATTGTTTGCTCAACCTGAGCTATATCGTCAAGTGGTTGGTGCATTACAGTATGCTCCTATGATGCGGTCAGCTATTGCATTTTCTGTCAACAAGCTTTGTCAATATATGCATCATCCTTCTGATCTTCATTGGCTGGCTGTGAAACACCTATTGCGTCATCTCAATCACACGTTAGACTATTCTTTACATTTTGCTCGGCATAAGGATTTTAATCTTCAGTGTTTCTCAGACAGTGACTGGGGTGGCAGTCCCCCGGTCGACGAGTGGTTATGCTATTCATTTGGGATCGTCTCTTATTTCATGGAGTGCTAAGAAACAGCCCACCATAGCTCGTAGCTCTATAGAGAGTGAATGTAAGACTTTAGCTAACACCACCGAAGAATTACTATGGATTCAGTCTTTGCTCAAAGAAATCGGTGTTGTTTCTTCTTCTACAGCTCGGCTATGGTGTGATAATATTGGGCCCATGTATCTTTCTCATAATCCTATTTTTCATGCTCGCACCAAGCATATTGAGCTTGATTATCATTTTGTGCGAGAACAAGTAGCTAATGGAAATATTGCAATTTCCTTTATTTCTTCAGGAGATCAAATTGGTCATATTTCCACCAAGCCATTGGAGACTTGCTTTTTGAGTCATCTCTTCTCCAAACTGCGACTTTGTGCTCCTCCCCATCGGCTTGCCGGGGGAGTTAAGGATATCACTTTGCTGTCATTTGAAATTTGTATTTGTGATCTGTTAATATTTTTTAGATTTCAAACTGATAGTAATCTCATTGTAATCTATATAAAGCCTTGTATGCAGCATTATTATAATCAATGAAAAACATCCTCTCTAATTTTACTAGTCTCATATCCGACAACTATAAAAATATCCAATAGTCTAACCAAAAAAAAGAATACTAACATCATGAAACATTGCTAATATGTCAAGAAATAAATATCTAACCTCTAATATTACGAAGCGGATGATCATTTGTTTACCGATTTTCTCAGTATTAGAGTGAAACATGGGGCTACCCATAAATCTGAAGCTATCAAGAAAAATAAAGAAACACTTTCTAGATCTAGAAACAAGTGCCATTAATAGATAACAAAAGAAATGACCTAAATTCAAATTAAAGAGAAAAGGGGAGAACCCAATAAACAGAAGGCTGCACAGAAAAGATGACATTAACCAAAAAAAAGAAAAGAGTACTAGAAAGAAAGCATGCGTATTGTTCATTTTTCACGAGTCTAGGCCCTCTTCATGATCCGGAAAGCTCGCATGTGAAAGCTCCTTTATCCACTCAAACGTTCGATGACGTGACATGGCTTGCTTTCCCTGCTTCTGCTTCTGCTCTAGCTGTTGCTCTTGCTTTTCCGCTATTTTCTTGTTCATCTTATTCTTATTCTTATTCTTTATCTTCAAACCTTGTAGTTTTCCTCCCATTGACTCCTTCCTTTCTTTGCCTTTTTCTCTATTGCTAATGATGATTATGTTTAATGCAACTAGTTTGACTGCACTAACTCTACAACTGCATCCACTTAATAACGCTCCACTTGGAGATTTTTTCTTCAAGAAACTCTGTTTTTCTTGTTTCTCCATTTTCTGTGCTCGACTACCGCTGCTGTTACTGCTATTACTACTAAATCTGATGCTGGAATTGTTGGTGTTACTGCTGCTGGAGCTGCTGCTGTTTCTACTAACAGAAGTACGAACTTTGAGGTCTTGCAGTTCAATTTCTGGTGTACGGACCAGGCCCGGTCTAAAAATATCCCATACTGTTGATTTTCTGTTTCTGTTCACACTGCTGCCCCCGGCGGCATTGCGAAGTCTGATTTGAGGCTTGGGGCTTGAAATCCCTGGGTTTTCAAGAATTTGGATTTTTCTTGGATTTGAGATTCTCGTTTTATGAATTGTACTGGAACCTGTGCTGCTTGATGACAATTGGCTACTCCTTCTGCTGCTGAAACTATTGAACCCACCTGATGAAGAACTATGGTCCATGGACACTGATCTTGATAGGCAACTGCTGCTCGGATCGTCACTCGAGGTGTAGTGATGATTCAACTTGTTAAGAATAAGATCATTTTCAGAACTTACTGATAGACGAAATGGAAGAATCTGGCCTTGAAAGAATATGTCATCAGCTGCACACATTTCTGATGTTGTAGATAGTAAGCCATCACCACCACTACAACCACCGCCACATGACCCAAAATCAAATTCTTCTTGATCTTCTTCACCTCTTTCTTCTTCTTTTCTTGATTGGTTACCCTTTTCTTTGATCAAACTTACTGGTAAATCGCATAGCGATAATGCTTCTTCTTCTTCTTCTTCTTCTTCAGATTGTTCCCACTTCTCTTCATCAGGATTTCTTGCCATTTCTAGAAGCAGAACTTTTGTCCAGGAAACTGTCTGGGTCCCTCCTGTGAAGAATAACCAAAGGATAGAAGAGTCTTGTGGCTTATAACTAAGCAAGCAGATATTTAAATAAGGGAAGGAAACAAATATAAGATTTGAATATGAATTTGCAGGAAAGAGAGAGGGGCAGAGACATGTAGTATAGAAGGAAAGAAAGAAACTAATAAAGCCACTACAACAAGTAAAAGAAAATTGAAGAAAGAAAGTTACTGCAGGCTACCGAAATGGTCCTTTTATTTCCTTTGCTCGGATCCAATCGAGAATTGTTCACCTACTGGGCCGGCCATTTGCCTGATCCTCTACTGTCCACAAGTACCCTTTTTCGAACGTATTTGAAGGGAGATGCTTATTGTTCATGTGGGGCTAATATATAGAACACACCCCACTGCAGGGACAGTTTTTATTCTTTAACATCCCCAGATTTTTTCTTTTTACCAAACCAAAAAACTCATTAGTTATATACACGGAATTCCGTTTATGCGTCTCTCCTGCAAATATGGAATGTGACTCATATAATAATATCACACTATCACAGACAGCTTTTGTTCACCTCTAGACACTTACCAAATCCATTTTCTTGAACCAATGTAAGGTATTTTATACAGGGAAACAGAATCCAAACCCAATATTCATAACATGGAGACTAATCGATGAGGGGTTGGTGGGGTTCTTATCAGGACATTTCTCTAAGGGTCGGTGGGTTGGTTTGATATAATTTTTCTGTGGTGGAATTTGGTTGGAATTTGAATCCATGATGCTATGTCATGGATAGCTTGTGATTGTTGAGATCGAGTGTGATTAATGGGAGGTCTCTTTCTTTTCTTTCATACAGAAATGACGTTTTGCCTTTAGAATCGGCAGGAAAGGAATGGCTTGTATTTAGTTGTAACATGATGAGCTAAAAGAGGTTGAGAAAATTTTACTATAAAGTTGATTAACAATTATAATTTTCGGGAAAATATTGGCATGTGAATCCATTGTAAAAGTTATTTTTACTTCAATGGCAAATATCTTGTGAATAACACATAAAGTGATCATGTGTGTGATTGGAAATATTTTTATTCTCGGTATGGTAGTTCGCATGGCAATAACTTAATATATTATTTTAATCTTTAAAAAATATTAATAAAATAAATGTTTATATAAAATACATAATTAAGTAAATAAAATTTATTTTTAAAATAAATAATATATGAAAATCTATATTTTTTTCTTATGTATTTTGAAATTTGTTTTAATAAATTTTCGCTTTTATTTATAGTTGTTTTTCAATTAGACTATCTTAAAGTAGATATTCTAATTGCTCAAATAATTAATTTGATAAATATTAAATTTTTATATCAAAAAAATAATTAGTTGATAAATGACAATCACTCATCTAAAATTCAAATTAAAATCAAAATTAATTATATACATTGATTAGTTATCAATTCAACTTTGCATGTGTTGTGATTATAAAATTTATTGTGATTTCAATATGAAATCTATATTATATTAAAATTTTATATATCAATTGACTTTGAAATAATTTTTTAATACAAAATTCATATTGCATTAAAATTATTGTTCTACTTTGAATTAATTTTTAATTATATTAATTTTGAAATATGATGTGATATTTTTAAATAATAAAATAACATAATCATTTAAAATAAGATAAAAAAATTGTGTAATAAAACTTTATATATCATCTGGAGAAATTTTTAAGGGTATGTTTGATCTGGAATTAAGTTTGACTTTTAATTTTTGTTGTTAAAATTGTAAAATCAAAATCACTATTAAAAATGTTTTTTGAGATTTATTTTTTAAAGATAAAAATAAATTATTAAAATCTATAAAAATTATATAAAAAATGCGATTTTTATATGTTTTTACAACTTATTTTTTTTAAAAAAAAATATTTTCAATTTTGAAAAAACAAAAATTAAAAATTAGAATAAAAAAGGTATACCGAACACTCTTAATATACTTTAATTTTATGAATTTTATATGAATAACATAGAAGGTTAAATAACTTATTTGGGTGGATAAGTTGTATCATTTAATTGGCAACCAAAAAAAAAAAAAAAGAAAGCTTTATTCAAAAGGAAAGTAATAATAAATTTTATTTCCTACTTTTACTTGTCCTTTTAAATTATTTTTACATTTCAAACCGTCAACCGTGCAAATTTGATGAGATGATTCCAACCATGGAGAAAGAGTGTTAGATCTTCTTTTTATAACTTTCTCTTTATATTCTTTTATTATAGTGACACGTAACATAAGTTAAATGATATTATTATTATATTATTTAATTATTGAAAAAATTTATATTTTGAATCATATCATTTTAAAAAATAAAATAAAATAAATAAATAAAGAATAAAGAGAAGGTAATAAAGAAATCACTTATTTTTATTTTTGTTGATAGCTTTTAACTTAAAGTGGTTGAATTATCCCTCTCCATTTGACCTCCTTTTCGTTTTTCTATTACAAAAGGACAAAAATCTTGTTCAATCCATATCTGAACACTGTGGATAGCTAAATTCAATTTTTGTAAATTTTTTTTTAAAAAAAGGCCTTTTGTAATGGTTGAAGATAAAACACATTGATTAATTAACAATAATAATAAAACAATCGATTCATTAAGTCATTAATAGGTTGAAATAAAATTTAAATATTGTTTAAAACAAACAAATTCTATAAAATATTACCTGCTTTTTAGGTTGATGGATTGCACATTAAGAATTTGGATTTGACATTTGAAATCTAATTTCATTATTTGAATGGATCAAAATTGGAAGAATATTACAATACCATATAATGATTATATTATGTTATTATAATTAATATAATTTCAAATATTTAAGTAATAATTTTATTAGTGTGTATAACTATTTATTATTTTAAATATTTTTTGTTTTTGATAAAATTATTATAAATAATTAATAAATTATATTATATAATTTAAAATTTTATATAATGATATTATACATATAAATTATTGTAGAATTCACCTTAAAATTAGTGAATTTAGAATTAAGCCAAATTTATATGGGCAATTAAATTTATAGATCTAAAATTTTAAATGACTACAAAAAGAGTATTATTTAATGAAATTATCCTCTATGGCAAATGCCCAACACTTCTAACACCTTCATCTTTTCTAGTCTATCAACCTCTCTACTCGTACTTTTGTGGTTGTAAAAAATTATTTTATATGTTTGAAAGAGTCTCTCAGATAGTGGGTTTGAAGGGTCTTTTGTATAATAATAATAATAATAATAATAATTTAAATATACTTTATTAGTAATCTTAAAAAATAAAAATAGACATTATCTTCTAAAAATATTATTTTAAATTCCTGGAAGCATCCAAACAATCAAATTTCAAACATAAGATATTTGAATTTTAAATGGAGGAACTTCAAATACCAAATTCTCCATCCAAATACCTCGTTTATGGATTTTAATTGAATTTTATAAATTTTCAAGTTGAAAACATAAAAAAAATTATTTATTTTGATTTTAAGAATTCAACATAAGTAATTCAAATTTTATCAAATATATAAAAATTTTAAATAAATTCCACAAAACTACGACAACAATTTTATTTAGTTTAACGAAAATACCTTCATTATCATAGCATTGTTTGCTTATTATTTTCTTTTCTTTTGTTTTTTTTTCTCTTTCTCCCTTTCATTCTCTCTTTTTGAATAAATACTTATTGAACTCAATTTTAGATTTATTCCAAACATGAATTATATAAAATTTAATTAAATTTTACATTTTAAACTACATTGTTTTATACAAAAAATTCATTCATAAATATATTCTAATTAGAATTCACGTACAAATAATTTTTTTTATTTTTGAATCATTTGTTCTAAACAGCATCACTAATGAGTTAAATTAGACTTATGAGTTATCCTTCTATTTAATCTGATCTATATAAACTAAATTGTTATTGCTAAAAATAAATTATAGGCAAAAAAATTTCAATGTAAGTTTTAAATGTCAAAATTTAATTCAAAAGTTTAAATTTAAAATCTTTATAAATAACTATTTAATTAACTTAAAAAGCTCACCAAATTACTTCTATAAAATAATTAAAATTTTTAGAACTTAAAAATATTATAGTTTTTTAACTTCTCTTAACTTAAATCTATTGTAGGTTCAATGAAAAATTATAGCTTTTGCAATAAAAATGCTAAATTAACATTATATAAATTTATTGAAGTAAAGCCACATAAATGAAGCCATTACATATTTAACAAATTAAGTTCATCCATATTTTATTATTTATTTATAACAAATTAAATTCATCCATATATAAGAATTTAAGTAAGTCTTCCTTTCAAACCCTATCACACCCTTAAAAGAACTATAAGGAAACGAATCGCTCTACCAAGTAAAAACATTTTTCCTGTTGACGAGTCTCCTGGTGTGATAATTTTTTTGTAGGCTTATTTAAAAATTAAATTTTAAAAGAATTTGACAAAATTAAATTATTTTAACAATTATCTTGTTTTAAAAAGTTATATTTAATTTTTTTATTTAAAAAAATTTGATGAAAAATTCAAATTAGATAAAAAGTCATAAAATTTTGAGAAACTTTATTTTAATTAAAAATTCAGATAAAAATATTCTAATAATCTTATAATTTAAATTAACAATATACTTATTTTTAAATGATACTAATAACTAAAAAATAAAATAATTTTAATTCATTATAGATTTTATTTCACATAATAAATTTTAATAAAATTCTTCCAATTTAAAATTTTTCTAAATAAAAAAAATTCTATTACTACAATGATAGAATTCTATTATTAAAATTTTGTCTTTTCTCATATGATTTATTTCAAACTAATTATAATATTCTAGATTAAGAACATTGTAAATATTTTTTTCTTAAAAAATTTTTCTAAACAATTATAAGAAAGAAACACATAATGAAAGAAAAATTACAACCATAACAACAGCAAATTAAAATGAAATTGTAAATGTAAATACATAGCAATATATGCATTAATATTTTGAATAAGGTCTTGTTTTAAGGTGTGAGAATCCTACATCGATTAAATACTAAATTATGGTTAAAATTTATAAATTTAACATTTTAAAATTTTAAATTCAACATAGTGTCTAACCCACACTTATATTAAGGTTTTATTTGAAAAAAATTAACTGATAATCTAATAATTAATTAATAATCTAACTATTAATTGATAATTTTATTGTAA